>JAQMCX010017252.1:0-17987 GCA_029814765.1 Acanthurus leucopareius | reverse complement strand
AAAGCCTCCACACACACACACACACACACACACACACACACACACACACACACACACACACAGCTGTGTGAGGTCTGTATGAATCACAGAAAAAGAAATGTGTCAGGCTGGATTAAATAAACTCTCAGCTCGCTAGCTCACACACACACACACACACACATATGCACAAGCACTACACACATCCTCAGAAAGTTGCAAACAATACACCCACACACACACACACAAACACAACACAACACAAAAACAGTCACAGTGTAACACGAGCAGAGGGCACTGAAAAAAACATCCACACAAACATCTGCCTACACACTACACACACACACACACAGACACACAGACACACACACACACACACACACACACACACACACACATACAAACAAAAAATGTTGTACTGGCTGAGGGGGAGAGGAAGAGAGAGAGAGAATTAAATAATTAAAGAGATGTAAACAGAGAAGAAAAGACAGTAAAATGAGGAATTTTTCTCTCCGATGAGTCAAAAGTTTGGTCACGTTTCTAAAAAAACCACCTGAACAACGTCGAGCCGGATCTTAATTGACGGTGTGTGACGGGATTTAAAGCGTCGCTTCCTGTCGGAACAACAAGCTTTAAAACACACAAACTTCCCCCCTCAGAGATGCTGCTGCTGCTGTGATGCTGTAACAGCATCATTATGCAACCGGCTTCACTTCCTGCAGACAACAGGCAGCATTTGATCTCCACATCCTGCAGCTCGTCCCTGCATTTCTTCTTCTTTTGCAAGATTTCATAACTTTGTTTGAAATTGCAGAGCAGCTGAAGTGAACAGAGATCAGCTCGAACACACAGCGGGCACAGGGTGGTGTTAAAGAGTCCAGAAACACACATACACACATACAGGAGCTCTGCAGAATGCAGCTGCACCATTTTCTGCTTCTCATTCGGATCTCTTGTGTGTGTGTGTGTGTGTGTAGGTGTGTGTGTGTGTGTGTGTGTGTGTGTGTTCGGCAGAGTTATTAATCACGGCGCCGCTGCGTAGCTTGTATACTTTATCACCTCTCAACACACCAGGAGTGCAGATTTGCAGAGCAAGAAATCCATTGTAACACTGCACTCGCTCTCCTAATTAGTCCCACACAGAACAGAACGGCACAGAACGGCACAGAACGGACAGGATCAGGGTGTATTGTGCCAAGACCTGGTCTCCACGGCTCACACAGCAACACATGAACTATACAACACAAGCACAGATTAGTAAAACCGCTGATTAACCGTCCAGTCTTGGTGATTTTTAAATCTTTCATTTATCTGATAACCTGTTTTTGAAGCAGCTTGTGACTTTGAGAAGAATGAAACTGCAGCCTGAGTCTCCATCTTTCCCTGAATTATTATTATTATTATAACAAATGTGACTTCAAGCCCAAAACTGTGAAACACATTAAACAGAAACAGAACTCTCACATATGAACCGCAAAAAGCTTTGAAAAGCAGAAACTGTTTGGATGAAAAAATGATTCATCTCGCAATTTTTAGATGCTGACAAATTCCCTTTTCTCTCCCAGTTTTGTCTTTGTGCTGCGTGGAAGCTGAGCTTTACACTAACCTCCATCTTCTTCTTCTACTCTGAGATATAAAACAGGAACACAGCTTTATAAACTGGTACAAACTGCACAGTCCTGATGTGATGAGCATCCTCCGTAGGGTTTGTAGGAGTCAAGTCTAACTTTGGTCAGTTTAAGGAACCATGTGCAACGTTTTAGCACCCATTACAAGACATTACAAAGGCCCAATCAGCTGTGTGTGCTGTTTGTGTGTTGACGTCTTGTTTCATCTCTGCTGTGGAAGAACAGGAGTGTGTTGTGGTGTTAAGTGTGCTGTGTGGGTGAAAACAAAGAGTGCTAACCACTGGAACTGCATTATAAACACTGCATCGTATACTGTGACCTATTGATTACGATCAGATCAAACAATGAAGCAGATTAGCCACATTATTAATCCACACTTGCCCTTTAAAATCATGAGTTAAAGCACATTATTGTGCTGAAATTGGTGTTAAAATGTTACATGTGTCGTCGATCAGAGAATACGAACTGAGACAAACTCTAAATGAACGTGACCTCGAGTCAACAACACATTTATGCAACACACAGGATGCAGTTATTGATCTGTGATGACCTGCGTTCAGGAGACAAATCCAGACGGTTAACTTTAAGAGCAGCTTTGGCAGCCGACCAGCTCGGAGCTCCTGTTCATCCTTAAAGTCACAGCTGCTCTCACATGTTTAAAATCTGATCTCTGAATACTCAGAGGATGAAAATAGTCCCTTTCTTTCCCCGAGACAGACAGACAGACAGACGCAGCTTCTGGTGAAGGCCAAAGCTTCGCCGGCTCAGAACGAATGAATTAAAACCAAAAAAAAACCAACATGGTGCCGTTAAAATAAAGCTACTGTCATCAACATGTGCCAAACAGCTTCTCAGGTTCAATTACTGCAATTACTGCCAGCAGGATCTCAGCATTCAGCAGGAATCCCCTCAAATAAAAAACCCAAACTTCACCAAGAGACGACTCACGAGATAAAGACGCCGTCGTTCTCCAGGTTTGATCAACAGGCGGCTGAAAACTTCTGTTATCACACAGAAGATGAAATGTTGAACAGAAACCTGAGGGTGAATCTCTGAATGAGCTCAAACTGTTTTTTTTAGGACAAAAATGTCAAAAGCTGCTTAGAAGAAGCGAAGTTTTGGACCGGAGGAGTGATGCTGTAAAGTTTGTGGGTGTGAACGTGTCGACGTGCAGATTCATGTTGTGTTTATCTGCAGGATCACAAGGCAATTAGGTCCCTGCATACCGCTCGATCCGATCAGGAGGGTTTTTAATTACAAAGCTGTTTGCTCCCCGAAAACTTAATGAGGACTTTTATGTGGGAAGTCACACACACACACACACACACACACACACACACACATGATGTAGGAGAGAAGAAAGAGAGAGAGAGAGAGAGAGAGAGAAGACAGAAAGAAAGAAAAGGAATTAAAAATCCCTCAGCTGGCTGGTAACAAAGCCTCCACACACACACACACACACACACACACACACACACACACACACACACACACACCGCTGTGTGAGGTCTGTATGAATCACAGAACGAGTAATGTGGCAGGCTGGATTAATTACACTCTGCTCTCGTTAGGTCACACACACACATTAGCACGCACACACACACACGAACACACACACATTAACACACACACACATGGACACACACACACACATAAAGTGATGCAGTGTTTTTAAAGACACACAAAGTAAATGAGAGTTTGCAAAGATCTTTATTCTGAGATCATTGTTGTTGTTGCTTTCTAGTATATTTGCAAAACACAAGCGTCCACACACACACACACACACACACACACACATTTTCCGTGTGCAGAAGGTCGTTGCAGACTTTAAAGCTTCGTCTCTGTGCTGCTGCTTAGTTTCCAGTCAGCATCCATTTTGTCCTTCAGAGACGTTGAAAGGAGCAACATGTTTCTATACAGTAAATACAGAAATATAAATACACATTAAAACTCAACAAATAGTTTTTATTTCTCAAAATTCGCCTCTCGTCCTCTTTTTGTTCTGCTCTTTTTCCTTAAACTCTTGCTCTCTTTTTATAAAACATCTCTCCTGCAGTCAGCTTCTTTTTTTTTCCTCTTACTGCTTCTCAGTTTTGACAGAAATGGAAATTAGTGCTAATCTCAGAGCGAGAGGCTTAGTGTTCACACACACACACACATCAGCACACACTCACTGATATACACCCTCGTGTGTGTGCATGCAGGCAGATGCATACATGTGTGTGTTATTAGCTGCACTGTGTGTGTGTGTGTTTGTATGGTCTTTTATGTGTGTGTTCGTGCTCTGTGAGGGAGCAGATTCCTGCGCTGCGTTTGAAATGTCCGTTGTTTGTGTGTCAGCGGTGTGTGTGTTCATGTGCAGTCTGTAGAGGGATGCATATGTGTGTGTGTGTGTGTGTGTGTGTGTGTGTGTGTCAGGAATCTAGGCCACATCTTCAGATCTCGACACTGAAACAGCTTCACATTAGTGTTGGATATTTGGGAATCTAACGACAGCCAATGGGGAGCAGCCGTGATGGTTTTAGCCCCGCCCCCGCCCGTGACGTCATCAGTCGAACATCAAGGCTGCACTGGAAGTGGATCTGCAGCAGATGGAGAATGAGGTCCACAGATTCATGCGAAGTAGGACAGAAGTGAACACGGAGACGCTGCAGAGGAAACTTTCACTTTTAACTCAACAGAACGATTTAACATGAACTATTTCTATAAATATAAAGATATTAAGAAGAGAAAGAAGTGTTTTTGACTTTCTGTTTGTTCATTAACTGGTTTTATTAATACCAGAATGGGTTGTACACGTCAAGAATTTCCTTTTTTAATAGTTTTAATATGTTGAGCACTTTATTTTGTCCGTCTTTTCCCACATTTATCATGTTTTTTCATTCTTTTAACAGTGTAATTATGAGCCTGCAAAAGAAACATTTCCTCTGAAGTAAGAAAAAAACAAAAAAAGGTTCAGTTTGCTCAGAAATAATTAATCTGTTTGGTGTTTTTCTGCCGTCCTGCTTTTCCAGATGCATAATAATATCATGCAGTTCTTATTGTTCACCACCGGAGGTCTGTTCATTCATTCTTTTAAGTCTTTCAAGTCATCTGTTGTTTTTTTCATTTAATCTTTTTGTGAGTTTTCATACTAAAACTGAAACCATCAGTTAACAGAAGCTGCAGGTTTGCTGAGGAATGATGGAGTCACGGCACCGACGAGATCAAAATGAACGTACAGTTATTGGTACTCGACAAATGAAGTGATTCTAATTTCAGGTTTAATTCCCCCGCAGGTCCCCGGTGAGTTTCTTCACGGTGAAACTCCGGTTTAAAAAGGTCGTAAGTGAACCATTAAGAGGTGAAGTCCCAAACATGTTTTATTATTCAGAGGGGAGGAGGAGATAATGGAGACATGATGGACAGAAAGAGAAAAGAGCAAGATGAAGAAGAAGAAGAAGAAGCTGAGAAGACTGTGTGTGTGTGCGTGTGTGTGTGCGTGTGTGTGTGTGAGTGTGTGTGTGAGTGTGTGTGGATATTGAGGTGAGGGAATCCCAAAGCTGTTCGTCTTGGCACTCTTCATTTCCAGATTAGACAGAGAGAGAGAGAGAAAGATGGAGGATGAAAAAAGGTGATTTTTCTCTCGCTTGCACCCTCTAGTGGTCATATAAAAAAAGACACTGTGGCTCATTCAACAGCCTCCCAAACTGACCGACACGACGTCTGTTGTTTTTCATAAAGAGACAAAGTGTTTTCTGATGTATTGCTGGTTAAAAACAGTTATTTCTGCCTCACTTAACTGCTAAATACACATATTATAAGACTTCCTCAGAAAAAAATAGACACACAACCTCTCAGTTAGAGATAATGCAAAGATTAGAAAACACATCGGCCCCAGAGGCAGATGTCACTTAAACGCAGCGTCTCAGGTATTTGACCAAACCAGTGATTGTGGCATTTTTTCTTCAGAGGACACTTTCATGTCATTATCTGTCTTCAAGGGGAACTGCAGCGCTTTTACACATCAAAGTCTGATTGCAGATGTTGGGGAGCGACGCTGCATGTGTGGAAATGTGAAGTGAAAGTTGTTTGAAGCTTCTTCGGGGCTCCAGAGGGAGCTGTGTCAAGTCTGATAAAGTGATTCGAATAATGTCGCTCGGGTCAGTTTGGTCCGAAGACTGCAAATTTAGAATTTGAGATTAAAAAGAAAAATCTGAGGATGAAGAAGAAGAACAAAGTTAGCTGAGCAGATCTCTGAGGCTGAGACTCGAGGCTACATCACCAGCTAACAGCATAAAACACTGAGATCTAATGGAAATGAAATCAAGATTTTGTCAATATTATAACAAACCTGATTTCTAAATCTGATTCAGTACTGTTATAAGCTGATTGGTTTTGTTTAAAAGGTGTTTTATGCAGCAATTTGACAGCAGTTACTTCACAAGTCCCACACTGAGGTCAAACTGGTACTTTGCAGTGTGTGTAGTTGATTAATAAGTGCTTGAAACGGTGGTATGGAAGCATTTAAGTGCATCGCAGCATAAAGAATGCTGAGTGAAAAGCATTTAATCCAAATGAAACTGAAAATAATTTCATGCAAAACACTGCAGACAAATTGGGAAAATAGATTATGAGCCAATAATTAGGAATTAATGTTGGTTTTGTATCTTTATGCAAACTCAGATATGCAAACGCAAAACACAGATATGTTGAAACTTTGAGTTTCTTTTCACTTTTGACTTTATATCTCTGTGATTAAGGTTTGTTTTAGGCACAAAACCCTTAGGTTGAAGTTTGGAAACCAGCGTGTTTTTGATTAAAAAGCCTGTTGTCTCCAAAAGAAAACAACTCTCTGTTTCGTCCCTGAAAACAGTCTGTAAATCTGTCACCTTCTCATAAAAAACAGTAAATTCTGGTCTTCTGCTCAGCAGCGGCTCAATAAAGTGATGACCTCCTCCCTCCTGTTAAAGAAACTCAGCTTACATGCAAACAGGAAGGCACATTGTTATAAACTGTTGAAACCTTTTACTGTAAATACATGTTGCTGTTCTTCCATAAAATAAAAACTGCGAATGTTCTATAACTTTGCAAATCAAAGAAAATGACATGAAAACACTTCAGAACAAAGCAGCAGAATAAAAAAACCACGCAGGTCGAATAAAAGCAGAACAAACAGAAGAAGGAACATCACACACACTGATGTTTGAGCCTAAAGCTGCACAAACACTCAGACCATGTGACCAGAACGACGGAGGAGACGCAGGAGAGCAAATATGAACGAGCTGAAAGGAAAATATGAACAAGAAGACAAACAGACAGATAGACAGACAGATAGATAGATAGATAGATAGATAGATAGATAGATAGATAGATAGATAGATAGATAGATGTGAATCGACCTCCTCTGTCATCTGAACGTCTTCATCCCCCCCTCCCTCTCCTCTCATTATCATTTCTTCGTCCTCGTTCAGCCTCATTTCCTCATCTACTCTTCCTTCCTTCTTCCTCCTCTTCCTCCTTTCTGCTGCTTCTCCTCCTTATCGTCTTTTCTCCAAATCCTCTTTATTCTTCCTCTCTTACCTGACAATCCATTTCCTCTCCATCTCACTTCCTCTCTCTACCTTTTTCCACTCGTCTGTCTCTCCTCAGCTCATCACTTCTTCTTCTTCTCACACACAAACTCACCTCCTTCACTCCCTTTTTTTCTCTCCCTCTTGTCATCATCCACCCTCTCTTTCTCCACCCCCGCCCACCCCCTCCTTTTTTCTCAGCCTCCTCTAACTTCTACAAACATGTTATTGCTGTTAAAGCATCTGATGCAACTCGGAGCAACAGCACCCACTGCTGCCTCAGTCCCACAATGCAACAGCGGAGCATCACAGTCCTCGGGCCTGTGACGCCACAGAGGGATGACGGCGGCGGCTGCTGTGTTGTTGTTCCCTCAGCGGGCAGAACACACGGCAACACCAGCGTGTTATTACGGTCCCACCGGGTGTGAGACGGGTTTTTTTCCAGCGAGCAGGCTGAAGGGCTGCAGCTGCACCCGCTGCACGGCTTTAATGTAAAGAAAAAAGGATGCAACGAGTGAAACACAGCAGACACACTCACACTTACAGGTGCATTCTGTCATGTTCATGTGTTTGCACGAGGAGGGGACGCACATCTGCTGACAGTCTGAAGGAGTTTTCCCTTAAATACGACGATACGACAGTCAGATTCATCTAAAAATCCTGCGTTTGTATTTTTACAGGTTTATATGAAAGGTTGCTTTTTTTCCTGTTCACAACCTTTAATATTTAAAATTCCTGTACACAGACGGATTCAGCCTAAATCTGATAATTAACAGTCGATCAAACTACAAAGCTTCAAACTTCAAAGCAGAGAAACTGGCCGCGTTATAAATAACTTTACACCGACTGAATCACCAACTTCATAAAAAAAACTAAGAAAAAAATGCAAAGAGAAAAACCTCCGAGCAACAAACACAGATTCATCTGTGCTGTGAGGAAACTCTGAGATCAACAGGTAAGAACTCTGCTTTCAGTTCAAACATGCTGGTTTTCTGTAGCATTAGCATTAGCCTTAGCATCTAGACTTTGATCACTGCCGACTATACAGACACGAAACAGCTGATAATATTAAAATCAAGCTTTTTTTATCCATCAACTTGATTGTAAAGATCTTATTGAGGCCTGTATGTGGATTTTCTTGCAAACGGGTCGTCATAAAACAGGTTTTTTGCAGCTTTTTTTTCAGTTCTCAGCTTTAACTTCAGTAAATTTAATGTTATTTGATGAACAGACTTAGAGGCCAGAGCTGTGAAACTGAATCTGGGCGGCAATAAACCCGAGTTTTTCTATAATTTGCTTTTGATTGCCTAAAAGAAGAGTTGATTAACTTTTTCTGACACATTCGTCTAAATTGGAGCATCAACACCACTGTGCTGCTGAAAGACGTGTGATGAAGGAGGTTGGGATGGAAGAACCAGCAGAAACCACGTTTCCAAACTGTTTTTTTCCCAAAATTGGTTAAAAAAAGGTGCTGATGGTGTTTAAAAGTTCTGTTTCACAAGCCTATGAGACTGTTTTCTTCATATTTTTTCATTATTGGGCCTAAAGGATGCTGAATGTGCCAGTTAAAGCGACTGTTGCCACATCGCTGCTTTTAAAAACACACAATTTGGCCGTTTTAATAACTGCGGCAATGGAAAAATCTTCTTGTGCCCATTTCCAGCCTTTGGTGAAGCAGAGTGTCCTTTCCACTGAAAAAAAACAAGCAGATAAAGAAATGAAAGAGAGACTCCCAGTGGACACTCAGCCTGTAACAGCAGCCTTCCACATGAGAGGAACTGCTGGAGGGCAATTTCCCTAAATTTGACAGCACACATGGCAACCATCCAACTCCAATTTCAGCCCCATTCCTCTCTAAAGTCTCGTAATTTGAATGGAGAACGAATCGACGCGACAATCTGCGCCGTTTGTGCCAAACACTTTCCTTTATAATCAAAAGTGATGAGGGGAGGGACGGACTGAGCTTTTCTTTTCCCTTTTTCCCTCAAACGATCTTCTTCTTCTTCTTCTTCTCGAATCACTAAAAATACTGATTATTATGATTGTATATCATTTCTCCTGTGAATCAGTGTTTAATTTAAATGGTAACAAACTTTTGGAGCCCTGTGAGTGAGCAGCAAACAGGGACCACAGTGCAGAAGCAACTAGCAAAACAAAACTTGGATTAAAAAATAAGTAAAAACATAAAATATAAGAGATAAATGAGACAGATCCCTGAGGCGTCTTCAAACCAGCACGCTGAGTTTTTATCTTAAACACATTTGTGACATAAATCAGTCAAACTGCCGTCGTCGTGGCTCAATCTGCATGTCCAGACGCCTTAAACCATATTAGCATAATTATGCAAAAAGCTGTGCTTATGATTCATAGAATATGAAAAGTAGGACAGAGAGAAATTAGACTGATAATAGCAGCTGTAATGAGCCGGCAGACAGAAGCGTTGTAACCTCACAGACTGCTGGCATTTTGTTGACGCGACCTCGAGACAAAGACTGAAAGACACGAAGCAAATGTGCCGAGGAACGAAAACACACAGAGACACGAAGCAGAAGGGACGAGTGTGAGATGAAACCTCCTGCAGTCCCTTTACCTCCCTTTTTTAGGTTTTTTTTCAGATCTGTAACTTACAGGAGGAAGTCGGCCGGCTCATTATGGATTCATGCAGCCGTCCTTGTTTATTTCGCCTCACTTTGATCCCTGATTGGTCCTCAGTTTTCTCTCTCGTGCCTTTTTACTGGAAAACAAACCCAGAAAAAGCCAATAACATGAAACTTCTGGAGCTTTTTTCTAGTTTTTAACTCTTCTCAGCCCAGTAAACCAACATGTAATCTTTAAATGTCTTTCTTTAAATACTGATGAGATTTATTCCAAAAGATTTGCACACATCAACGTGAATTTTGCACATTTTCTTAGGACACACAAACATTTTGGCCACGCTCAAAGCACTTTGTGATGACTTTAAGCATCTCATAAAGACAGAAAACACCTTTTATCATCTGTATGAGATGCTGTGAGCTTTGAACAAACTCTGCTGTGAACTCATTAATCAATATTCAGTATTAAAAAAGCTAAACTCTGCATCACAGAACGAGCAGTGAGGTGCCACGATGGCTGAAGACGGCGTCGTGCCGAGTCACACACGACTCTTTTCCAGGGAATCGTAGTTCCAGACCATGAAAAACCAAAAGTGAAACTTTCCAAAAGCATCAAACCGACGTTCATTTCCTCGCCAACTATGTTCAGATCTTTTTTCTGAGCTTTTTAATTATTTTCTGCCTTCAAAACCAAACCAAGTTCCTCTTCTTCCTGACTTTAAGCAAACTGTGACTGCTTGAAAACACACGCCAACATGGACGCTGAAGGACTTCCTGTTCATCTGCATCAGAGGCCAGAAGACAAAAGTGTGATTTATGACAAAGATGGATGAGAATATGTTGACAAAAATCTTTCCTTCCTGCATCACATTTGATTTAATGCAACACTGCATGTGTGAACGATGCTCGAGTGAGAGGGTGGAGATCTGGGTGGATGATCTTCACACAAAGTGCAGGACTGTCACATGACAAGCTGAGGTTCAATCCCCGTCTGTGGTTTGAGTTCAGGGAAGAAAAACACTTTGTTTAAGGAGCCAAAATCGCTTTTAGCTTCTTAAAGAGTCATTATATTTAAGTTTAAATTTGTCTTTTGTTAAAATGAGACGATGCTGAATCACAGACGTGTGTGTGTGTGTGTGTGAACTCTTCTTCTTCTCTTCCTCCCACCGTAAACAGAGACGACTGAGCTCTGCATGTCCTCAACAAAGTCGTGTCGTTCCACCGTCTTCAGCAGCTTCATGCATTGATTTTTTTTTTCCAGCTCATGAAAAATTTACAGACTCTGCAAAATAAAATAACTTTCAGTTTTTTTCAATGCTCAAAAAAAAACAGGCAGGAGGAGCTGTTCTTTAATTTGTGACGGAGCAGATCCGTCACTGCAGTTTGACAGCAGACACCAGGCCAGTTATAGATTAATGCAAACTACGCTGGATTTTTAAAAAAATCCTCTTAAAATGACACACTGAGGAGCAACTTCCTCCATTTCTGTGAGGTTAAACCCATAAAAACCCCCCCGCTTCGCCTCCTGCTTACCAACTTTCACGAAAAGTTGCACATCGTTGCAGAATCTCTCCCAGAAAACATACAGTGAAAGAAGGGGAAAGTTTTCTAAATAAAAAAATAAATAAAAAAATAAAACCTTAATAAATATATAAAGAAAAAGTAATAAATCCAAACCGTGTGTGAAAGTTGAGCGTGATGCAGGAGGAACGATGACAGCACAGGCAGATGTGAGACCTTTAGCAGAACACAAGATGTTCCTCACGCTCCAAATAGCATCAAGGAGAAAAGAGACGGCGAGGGAGAGAAAGTGAGGGGAGGGATTTTACTTTTATTTTATTTTATTTTATTTTTTTCATATTTCCCTTCCTCTCTCTCTCTCTCTCTCTCTCCACCGATGGCAGAACACTCTTTGACGCCGTTCTTCCCCCCGGTAGATCAAGGTCTGTACAGAAAGTAGACGTTTCCGAATCGAGCTCCTTCCGTCTCCTCCACCTTCCCGCTGATCTCTCTCTGTCTTTGCACACTCTGTTTCAACATTACAACCATGTGCCTCAGTGTGTGTGTGTGTGTGGAGTTTCTGCAGTGAAAAACCGAGTGTGTCAATACCAGAGTGTGTGTGTGTGTTTGCATTAGTGTGTGTGTGTATCTGTAAGCGGGAGATAGAGGGTGAGAAAGGAGGGCTAAGCTGCTTCCTTTGTCCTCTTTTCTTCACCTGTCAGTGTGACTGTAAAACATTCATGCTTCTCCTGCGTTTCTTTTTCATTACAGATGTGTGGCGAAGTGCCGTCTTTGCTCTGCCGTTTTTCACGCCGACATAAAGAATCTGCAGTAAAATGCTTGATTGTGTGCAAACAAATGAAAAGAAGCACGTTTATGAAGCGATAAACGGAGAGATATGAGCTCCAGAGTCTGTATGTTCACGTCTGAAAACCCTCCGATCGCCCGACTCGTCAGTCCGTCCAGGTGCCAGGCTGCTTAAACTGAGAACGGATGGCTCATCAAGATGACTGACAGCCAGTGGAGAGCGGAGCAGGGAAAAACTGTGGAGGGGTGAAGGAAGGACTAACAATAGAACTGGAGGTGAAAAGGTGCAGATGGTTTATAAAAAGGGGATTTTAAACCCTGCAGAGAAACCTGGAGGAGAGCGAACTCTGCATGAGGTTTGCATGAACTGTAAATTTTATCTCTTAAACATCCAAACCTGCAGTTTAGCTTCGTTTGATCAGCTGTGACATTAAAATCAGAACTTATAATCACATGAACATTTCATATTCTCACATGAGCTCATCAGGAAAGAACTCAGAATCAGGAAATTATCGCTGCAGAGTGATTTTTTCAAGTGATTGACTCTTAAAACGTCCTCATTTCCTCTAAACGTTTTATCTCCAGCAGCACTTCCCCCTCCACTGCGGTCAGTCCAGGTAAAAGAGCGAGACTCGACTCCATCAGCCGGTGCAGCCGGTGCAGCCGGTGCAGCTCGTGGAGGTGAAATGAATCGACCTCTCCAGTCACATGTTTCAGAAGCAAATCGCCAATTTCGCCGGACGGATCAAACGAGAGAGGTCAGACTCTATTAAGGCCGGCAGATGGCAGATCTCCAATATCCCAAAGTGAGCACAACAAATAATGTGCTCACTCTCTCTCTCTCTCTCTCTCTCTCTCTCCGAACGTGCTTTTAAAAGGCACCCAAAAGGGGTGATTACGGCGCTCGGAGTGAATTACAGGCACCAGGCCCAGTCTCTAAATGTTTTCACTGATATGAGGAGTCTGTATTGATCAGAGCAGGGTCTGCTCGTTAGCTCTCCTGCCTGCAGGGGTCACTGTGTAGTGCTGCGTCGCTCGTGGTTATCTTGGCGTCTGCCAGCCAATCAGCTTCCCGACCCAGACGTTTCAGGAGTGGAAGCAAAAAAATTGCCAATTTTGTTGTCAGAGCCTGCTGAGTTGGCCGGACTTGTTATAAGCAGATAGCTGCTCTTCTTCTCTCTGCAAACTTCCTGCAAATCACCGTTCCACCTCCTCCAGTTATCGGCTCCGTCGAGTGCCCATCCAGACGAGAGGCCGCTCCGTCAGGTGGCCGAGTTTGTGAGTGTTTAATGACGATGCTGATTATATAACAGCATGCTGAGGCTTTTCCGGTGCAGCTACGGTGAAAAAGAAACGCAGATCTGACTTTGAATCAAACTTTGTTCTGTTTTTTAATGATTTTTACTTCATTAAATTAAAATGAAAGTTATCATGATCATATATATTTAGATTTTCCGCGCCATCATCAACTGACCTATTTCTTGTCTGTTTTTATGATCACAATATCTCCATTTATGCAGCTCTGTTTACAGAGAACACACACATGAAAATACAATCACTAAAATAATTTTTAGAAAAGA
The DNA here is from genome assembly GCA_029814765.1 of Acanthurus leucopareius. NCBI lineage: Eukaryota > Metazoa > Chordata > Actinopteri > Acanthuriformes > Acanthuridae > Acanthurus > Acanthurus leucopareius. The sequence continues at coordinate 4,350 of JAQMCX010017252.1, read as the reverse complement.
TTATGCAAACATGTTTCCACTGAAAAGAACTCGTGATTTTCTTATTTTAATTAAGGAATCTGATAGAGAGACACATGGCATGTTAGTTCCCAGTCAAGGAAAGCTGGAGGCTTGATGAAGAAATGCCATCTTGCAACTTTTTGTCACTAACATCGAGTGTATAATAAAAAAAATGAACAGAAACACCATGATTTCATCCACTGCTTTGTGAAGTTTTGTTCATAAATGTTGCGTTTAGCATCAAGTCCCTTGTCTTTTTGGTTTCTCTAGAATCAGAAGTGACCATATTTGTATGAGTGTGGAGCCTTGATCAATAACTTTGACACCTTATTGGCTTAAATAGTTTGCTTGACTTACTTTCCACAGCTGCTGCCACTCAAAGCGAGCTGCTCTTAAAAGATATATGCATATGCATATGTTACACCCCTGGAAAAGGGGTGGAATAATCACAGGAGTGATAAGAGTGGTGTTTCCTCAGTGAGAACTTTTACTCGAATGGATTTCACAATAAAACTCTCTAAACACTTTTGACATGTTAGCAACTCATTTACAGACACGTTAACTACGTTTATATTCCACAACATACCTGGAAAAGGGGTGGAATAATCACGAGAGTGATAAGAGTGGTGTTTCCTCAGTGAGAACTTTTACTCCAATGAGGAAATTACCATGAATTCCCCTCAGCAGGGGGCAGAGACCAAAGCAATCGATCTCAGATCACCAGATAGAGACCACTCTGTAGATTACAGATGAACACTACAATTAAGCAATAAATAATGAAGTAAACAGACACTCTTTTAGCATTTTAACCCTTTTTTAACCACCACAACAAACAGATTGTAACCATTTTAAATTATCTTATGCCTGCATTTACCCTTTTTAATCTATTTAAATTGCTCCTTATTACAACATTCATCCCCTTTTTAACCCTCATCAGTTTTTTTTACATTATGAAACACCATGAACTTACTATATTGTTTTAAATTATATCAGACTACATATTACTCAATCTTTTAACTTGTCACACACAACCTGAAGCCTTAGTTTAATTTAAATATCTAAGATATATTTTAAAAAAAACCTCCACACAATTATTATGAACTTAGAAATTAGTTCAAGACCAAACTGTAAACATGTTTACTTCTGCTGCGATATTCTAATGAGAGAGTTTATGGGGACGAGCTTCACATGGCCACTGGAAGAGCTGAGGTTTCTGGGACTTCTGCTTTATTTTGCATCTCTGGAGGTTGACGCTCAGTTTGCTCACCACCACAAAAGTTCTCTTTGTTTCGTCTCTCACTGTATCTGTTTCCTCAAAGGCCTGAACTGTACAGACGCTTCTCTCTCCACCCCCCCCTCCCTCCCCCTGTTTCTCTGGTGGCTGACAGAAACATGGAGAATATTCTCATCAGTCATCGCTTATAAATTTTTGATTCCTGACAGTGTGACAGTGTTTGAGTTTAGCAATGATTTGTTAGAACTTTGCCTTTAGCTTCAAAAACCTGGATTTTCCTCGTCTTCATTGGACATTCGCATCGACTCTGCAGCATTCAGACAAACCAGACCAAGTCAAGCAAACAAAGTCACAAAGACTGCGAAGTTTCACACAAACACATCATGTTGTCTGTAACTTTGGCTGTGCACAACGGACTCCTGACGGATGGACGGATGGATGGATGGATGCTCTCTCTGCTTAGATTTTCAGTGTAAAAATCATTGTTCAGCTCCGATGCTGAGGCAGTGTTTCATCTCTTGATGTCTCAAAGCGTCCCCTCAGGAAACTCCCACAGTGAAACAGGCTGTAAAGATGTCAGCATTTGTCTCTGCACCCATATTACAGCTTCTTTCTATAGGGTCTTTCTAAACTTTCTCTCTCACTGCAGTACATTTTGATTTTTTGCTCCAAATACTGTTATTTTTATGTGGAATGAACGTCCTTTATCAAGAGCAGATAACTTGATGAAGCTTTGCAGAGATCAGCTGTGGGGCTGATCATCAGTGTGTAAGAGATGTAAAGGTTAGCTGGTGATAATATGAATCAATGCTGAGCTGCATAACTAACGACACAAGCTGAAACCACTGTGACAAACATCTGGACGGGTCGAACTGGCCAGCAAAAGTTCAGACTGAACCTTGTGTTTCAATACGTCATTTAAAACTTTGCAGCCTGACTTAAGAGAAACTGATCGCCAAAAGTATTCGCTCACCCATCCAGATAAGTGAAATCAGGTGTTCCAATCACTTCCACAGGTGTATAAAATCAAGCACCTGGACATGCAGACTGTTGCTACAAACATTCATGAAAGAACGGGTCGCTCTCAGGAGCTCAGTGAAGTCCAGCATGGTGCTGTGATTCCACCTGAGCAACAAGTCCAGTCGTGAAATTTCCTCACTCCTAAATATTCACCAGTCAACTGTCAGTGGTTTTGTAACAAAGTGGAAGCGATTGGGAACGACAGCAACTCAGCCCTGAAGTGATCGGCCACGAGAAATGACGGATGCTGAGGCACATAGAGCGCAGAGGTCGCCAACTTTCTGCAGAGTCAGTCGCTACAGACCTCAAAACTTCATGAGGCCTTCAGATTAGCTCAAGAACAATGCGTAGAGAGCTTCATGGAACTGGTTTCCATCCATGCAGCTGCATCCGAGCCATACATCACCAAGTGCAATGCAAAGTGTCGGATGCAGTGTAAAGCACGCCGACACTGGACTCTAGAGCAGTGGAGACACGTTCACTGGAGTGAGGAAGAACGGTACTTGTCGGACTGCATTGTGCCGAGTGTAAAGTTTGGTGGAGGGGAGATTATGGCCCCTTAGTGAAAGGAGCTGTGACTACTTCAGCACACCAAGAGATTTTGGACAACTCCACGCTCCCAACTTTGTGGGATCAGTTTGGAGATGATCCCCCTCCTGTTCCAACATGACTGTGCACCAGTACACAAAGCAAAGTCCATGAGGACATGGATGAGAGAGTCTGATGTGGAGGAACTTTACTGGCCTGCACAGAGTCCTGACCTCAACCCGTCAGAACACCTTTGGGATGAATTAGAGCAGAGACTGAGAGCCAGACCTTCTCTTCCAACATCAAACGCACATCTGGAAGAACGATCATAAACACACTCCTAAACCTCATGGAAAACCTTCCCAGAAGAAGAGCTGAAGCTGTTATAGCTGCAAAGGCTGGACCGACATCATATTAAACCCCATGGATTAAGAATGAGACGTCACTTAAGTTTATATGTGAGTCAAGGCAATCTGATGTATCTATACATGTATACAAAGGGCCACTAGTGAGTAAAAGTCCTGAGACTAAATGTAAATGGAAAAATAAATGCATTGTTAAATTAATGCACATACATTTACAACAAAATATGAAGAGAATATTGTATAACTGCATATTAAAACTGTTCTACTAACACACTTTATGCTGTGTTTTAAGTTTATTTGCCATAAATAATTCATTCAGTCAACACTTTACATTGCAAATGTGTGTCACACACATCAACAAGTTAAATACAGAAAGAAACAAAGAGGCAGCAGCAGGTTAAATAACACAAAGAGCCGCAGTCAGTCGCAGCAGGTTAGAAGGTTCTGGTGCTGGAGGAGGAGAGGAGAGGGAACGAAACATCCGCCCACACACCACTGTGATGTTATCCGGAGAGAGGGAGACAGAGAGGGAGAGAGAGGGTGAAGCATGTGAGGTAGAGAGGGCGACAGAGAGAGCAAGAGGATAAGCAGAGAGACAGAAAGGAGAGAGAGAGAGACACCAAAGGAGGGAGATAGAAAGAGAAGTGGGGGTGGAGAGATGAGAGAGCAGAAGAAAAGGAGGATTTAACACCTAAATTTAGCTGCTGAGTGTCTCATGAGCGCACACAGACAGAAACAGCAGCCATAACATCTGATATTCAGGGTCGAACATCAGGAGGATTTTCCCTTTTTTTTTTTTTTTAAAGCCACAGAGACGTTTATCATCATATATCCACGAGACAGAATGTATCACCGCCGCCGTCAGTCTGTTTGTAATGTGGAGACTGAAGAAACCTGGTGTGGAAGTTACAGAACATGACAGAAGAGTTTAGTCTAATTCGAAGCAAACGCAAGAAACTTGTCCTACAAAAAAAAAAAAAAACTGGACCAGACTCAGGCCTCATCCACACGTAGCCGGGTTTTTGTAAAACCGAATATCCTTCCCCCTCTGTCTAGAAAAAAAACTTGCGTACACACCACCTCGTTTTTAGAAAGAAAATCATCCACACATAACCGCATAAGTGCGTTTTAAGCACATTCATAAGCATGCCAGACCGTTAGGTGGCAGTAGTTCCCCAAATCCTATCCAATCAGAGTAAGCTT
>JAQMCX010017251.1:0-17987 GCA_029814765.1 Acanthurus leucopareius | reverse complement strand
ACTTGCAGCAGCTTTTGAAAATGGCTCTGCTGCTCTGTAGATCAACCTACCCTCAAAAGATTTGCTCTGATTGGATTACTTCCAACTTGTCCCATAAAAAGGGTAGTTTTGATTGGATCTCTTCTCCATTCGTCCCTCCCTAACATTTTTGTCTCGTTTTTTATTTGTTGACTAAAGTGTCAGTTATATTTCGTCACAGTCTTCGTCATCATATTAGACTTTTTTATTTAGGTTTGTCCATGTAAAAGATCTGTTGACGAGTATTTTTCGTCATAGTCTTCGTCAACGAAATTAACACTGGTCCAGAGATTAGTGCTGGAAAGTTTTGCATTGCAAAGGAACAATCTGGCAGTGAACAGAGAGTAAGTGTGGCCTATACACTGTAGTGAACAGGTGCAGGTGGCTGAGGCTGATTGCAGTCAAGATTGGCTGAGGAAGTGATTGAATGATGATGATGCATTTAGGATGAAACGGAGATACCAGTAATGATCAGACTTAAGACCACGACAATACTTGCTCATTTCACCACGCAATTATGATACAAACTTTAAAGTAAATCATCTGAGGGAATTTTACAGGCACCAATAAAAACATTAAAAGCAACTCACGCAGAAACACACACATATGCACACGCACATGCACATGCACATGCGCCGCACACACATGTAAACACACACACTTAAACATAGCTGACAGACCCACACCTCACCATCATTAATCAAGCTCAAGGATAAGGAACACTGACACTAAGTTAAAAATAACTCTTGAATATATACAGTGGTCACATAAAGTCTTTCAACAGTTGATCTTGATATGGGTTTGGTGTTGAGGGCCTGCATCTTGGGAAATTTGCCCCCAAGGTATGCATAAAAGGCCTCCACAAGTCATGTTGGCTTTTTTTTCAACTGTGTTGAAAGACTGTGGGATTGGATTGCTGTCAATTACTGTGACTTTGTAAATAAGAACACAGCTGTGTTATTCATTGCTGTTAGTTATAGTTGGTTTCACTTCATTCAGATGCAAAGAGACAGTGAGAGGCAAAGGTGAGTGGAGCATGCACAAACAGGTACTTAAAGTAAATCCAATAGTAGTCTTTAAAATAAATTACCTGTTATAGGACACCAGTGCATTTACTAAAAGATGACTTAATTATACAAAAAAAATAGCACTTTTTTCCCTTCCTGCTTCTATATTTATATCTGGATATGATTTATTTTAACCACCTATTGTCTTTCTTAAAGAAAAGTAAAGGATAGTTATGAATAATAGATATATTTTATGTCAAAAAGTAATTACTGCAGTAAAGTACAACATGTTAGTGTTCTTGAACTTAAATCATCGTATAGATGTTTGAAGTCTTATTTCCCATCAACTTCAGCAGCAGAAGAGGTGGGAGTCTCTGCATCTAGGTCTCTCAAATCACTTGAATAACGAATCAGTCTCTTGTGTTTCTATAATTGTCTTATACCAGATTACTAATGAATACATTACATTGAGACAGCTGGTCATTAATTTCTTATTAAATACAGGTGAGTTAACTTCCTCTGTGGTTGAAGCAATAAAGCAGCCATACCCACATGAAATGAAAGCACTGTCTTTTTTCTTGTGCATTATTTGTGCTCTACTTTTTTTCTGTTTATCATTCTTCACCAATAAATAGTAGAAGCATGATACACTGTGTACTAACCCTGTGTATTTAATATTTAAGTTAACAGCATTAACACCGAAGACTTTCTGCTGTTTGTCAACTCATTGTCAAAATGCTTTTCTGGTGTATTAACTTCTGACCAGTATTCTCAACTAGAGCTGCTGTACTTTGCTATAAACTTATATAAATATTTACTGTTAGTAATGTTTGAAATCATTATATAGCTTTAGCTTTTATATTGCTTTAAAGGGGATATAATCTAACATCTAAATGCCTGCCTCTTAATAAAATGTGCATGAATGCACATAAAATGAATTGAATTTGATTCTTAAAATGCATCATAAAAAAGTGTATTTTTAACTGGTCAATAATTGTGTCCAGTAAACTAATACAGTTAACTTGTTGATGTCTAACACTCGTACTGGACACATTTTACTTAGACAGAGAATAAAATTCTACATACAATAAATATATCAAGGTTTGTAGCCATCCTGCACTGGAAACTGGAAAATATCCCTCCACCAGTGCTCTGCCACAGCAGCCTGTGTACCATCAAATGCAACAGTAGATTTGGCCTTCTTCCTTGAAAGTCTGTGAAGAGACATTAAGGTGAGACCAGGGGCATGAAAACACAGCCCCTGTGACCCTGCCTGCTTATCACACACACATAGACATGATACCCATACACACAAGCTGACTTTTTGCCACACATCAAAGTGAACTTGAAACGTAGCAGGGAAAGAGCCCATGCAATGCTGCAGTCACAGCTGTCATGAGATTACGTGTTGTGAATTTAAATCTTTTCACAGCAGCAGCATGTGTCACTTTCTCTTCTTCACTTCAGGATTTATATGCTGAGACATATAACAAAGAAGGGAACCCACTTTGGAGGAAAGTTCACATCAGACAAAACAGCTAGGTGTGTTGCACACAGTCAGACAACAGTCACTCATTCATGTGCACAAACGTTGCCTCTAAGTCTCTTGATTAAAATACTTGTGCTGATGGCAATATCGTTAAGAGACTTGATGTGCATTCCATCATGTGAATATATATGATTCATTTTGTGTTTAACATGTATCATAACATATTGGCAGTCTGTCATGCCAGCCAGGTGGTCCATTTTAAATTTTAAAGGGGCACAATGGACACTCAAAATGCCTCTGGGCGCAACTAGACAGCTACTTCCTGTCTGGACCTCACCATGTAGTTCAACAAAAAGGGTCTGCATGTAAAACAAATACCTGATACAGAGCAATGAGCAAAGAAATAGAGCCAAACACCACATGGCCTTACAAATCACATCTGTGAGATCTGGCTTAAATCCAAATCCTAGTTTTTCATTGACAAATAGTTACTCATCTTCAAAATACTTAGATTAAGATTAATAGTTTTAGATGAGTTATGCATTTCACACATGGGACTGAAAGTACATCCAGTGACTTGCATGTGACTAACTGACCTGTCTTTCAAATTTGTGCTTTTAATTCAATAGGCAACCTCCTCCACGAGCCATGTAATGCAAGCACCCATTTTTATTACCATCTTAGCCACTGTTTTAACTTAGCAATTTTGCTTCTTTTTTTCCTCCACACACACACATATTAGCATACACACTCATACTCACACACTCCCATGCACACCAACCCCCCCCCCCCCCAACACACACAAACAGATATCTGTGTATAGTGTTTTATTATGTTAAGTTAGATTTGGTGTCCTTAAATACATGCTTGAATCTTAATCTTAATCTAAATGGTAAAAAACCCTGCATTTATGATGTATTTTTCTTTCAAAGTACCAACCTGCTCATCAGGGGCTTCTGCACACATTCATGCACCGATGGCACAGCAAATCCTTTCCCAATTTACACATTTGTTTATTTCAATGCCCCCACACTGATGCATATGTTTAATATTCAACAGATACCTATAGAATTTACAAATCATACAGACATGACGGTCTTTAGCATTCACTCCATCTACATTATCACAATGTAGACATCGTTTGATGAGCTAGTGCTTTAGAGTCCAGCAGAAAGGACACCTTGATGCATTTATTCCTATTATCACACTGGCATCTGTCATTCTTGGTATTGGTTTTCACTGGGAGCTCCCAGAAGTGTCTAGTGGTGGTATTTATTCCAGGTGTTTTTCCTCTTGAAATTGTCAGTTTGTCTGGTTTGGCTCCTGCTTATGTTCCTCTTTGTTTTTTGCACCTGCATTTGGATCACCCGTTATTGAATTACCTGAGTTTGTTACCTGCATGCCCGATCATCCACCTGTAAGCCTGTGAATGGGCATATGGATTCAGCCCCCCTGATTTACCAAAGCTGTCTTTACAGTCTGGTCATCCTTACGAAACTAGGAGAGAGGATCGTATAGTATCAATCTGAATTAAGAATTGATGCCATGGGACAAACAAAAACTACACTGAAATTGTCGCATTTTGTGTTTTCTCAGTTGTGTTGACTCAGCTTTCTCAACATTTTATGCTCTTGTTCACTTTGGTCTTGGTAACTCGGCAATTTAGCATACTGCCCCTGGCATTTCTCTCTGGACTGTGCATTATTTTATTCAGAGTTATGAAGATGGAAAACAAGCGCTCCAAGCAAGTGAGCTTGTAAAGTGTTGCAAAGCTCATGTCAGCTTATGTTAATGTTAATCACTATCAACCCAGTATGGGCCTGTCTGTGCTGGACCATCAGCTGTCTTGGGACCTCTCTCTTCCTCTCTCTCTCTTCAGGCTGTCAGGGCCACGTTCCAAAAGTCTGGATCTGGTGCTGTGTTCTCCAGGGGAATTAACCTCTAATTTTGTCTCTCACTTGTGTGCAAGTTGTCCTTGTCTCTCTTTTCCTCTGTGTGCCTGTTCTTATCTCCTACAATGAATCAATGTTGTGTTTGATTTTTACTTTTGTAAGTTATTTCTTTGTCTCCATGCTAAATTGATGGCTTTTATATGGCATCTTCCAGGTCTTACAGTCTATATTCACTCATTCACACACTGGTTGCAATGACTATTTTGCAAGGATTCACCTGCTAATCAGCAGCAATACTCATTCATGCACACTCTGGAACATAATATGAGGTTCAGTATCTTGTCAAAAGACACATTCACTGCAAGGATCAAGGAATAGTCCCCCAACCCTTCTGATTAGCAGAGGAACCACTCATTGTCTAGCCACAGCTGCAGAGAGTACATCATATGACAATGTGTGAATTCACGTTGTTCCCAAAACCAAATAAAGTGACTGCTATAGTTATTTTGCAATAAATTGATTTTGAAGCAAATTTATACCATTCTACTTCCCAATGTGACTGGGTCTGTCTCCTTTTCTAGCTGAATAAGAATTAATCTCTGCAGCACGGTTTTCAAGATTTTTCACTTTTCCTGACTATAAAGCAGCCACAAATATGCAACACAGTGGTGTATGCACTTATGAAATCACAACATAAAACAACAATATGTTTTACCACATATATCATGCTAATATGCGATTATATTTATTCCTTAGAAATGAACGGCCGTTTGATCACCCTTATATAACATTTGCCTTTCTACTTTGACTACAACAGTCAGCGTCAGCTTATTTGGGAGCTTTTTTACTTCAAAAACACAATAAGGTATTATTAAGGGCTACAGAGTTGGGTATTAACTTCCTGACTTGAGGTTGACTAAACCAGAAGGAGTCTGTGATCTCATTGCATGGCAATTCCAGCACCCAGACTGGGTTTTCATTTTACAATGGTAATAGGTTTCTCTTGCAGGGGGAAAAATGATAATTGCTCTCTACTTATGGCTCTCAGGGGAGGAAAATAATTTCTCATTTCAAGAGTAAATGTGTTTTATACATCACTAAATGACATTCATTCATTTTGAAATCATGTCAAGAAATATTACTTGACTATGTATATGTGCACATTTGTATATGCATGTGTATGAGTATTCATGAGACAGTAAGCAAATGAGCCAGTGGCTCATATGAACAAACCAAAACCACACACAATGCCCCCACCACCACCAACAGACACTCCTCTGTGAAATTTTTTTGAAAGCTTTAGAAATACAAAAATGCTGAGTGCAAAACTTCAGCTTGTAATATTTGTAATTCAGAATATATGAATCCTGCATAAACAGAATTTGAAACAGAATTTGAAGCAGAAAGGATTCAAAATAATCCATTGCTCATGCTTTGCAAAGCTGTTTTAAGGATCGGCAACTTGGCCTTAACTGTGATATGAACTGTGAGCAAACTGGCACAGAGGTGGCAACTGGCATAGGCAATAAATGCAAAATCCAAGGTATCAAGTGTACTGTAGCAATGCTCAGCAGTTATATGATTAGCTATATGGTAATCATATACACATTCATATACACAGGTTTTGCTGAATGCTTTCAATTCATTGAAAACATTCAGCAAAACCTGTGGCACAGCAGGATGATTTCCTCCATAAAGTCTTGCAAAACCTGTTTGCATGAATGTATCAGCAGAGTAATTGCGAAATGTCAGGTTAAATGATCATGCTCTAGACTTCAAAGGACAGCCCTGGACACAGTTGACCAGCTAGTTGCCAAAAAGCTGATGAAATTGCCACTGATAGTACACTATGAATGAAACAGAAACTTTAAGTGCACATCCTCAGCTGACACAACGCTCATTTTTCATAGCAAGCCTCACAGCTGCTCTCCTCATTTACTGTAAGATTAACAAAGTTATGCTAAGAAAGTTCTGTTCTGTTTATCCAGTTTATCTGTGTCCTGACATCATTCACCATGACAATTATATACCAAAAATTATATACCATTATAACAAAATCACCTGCCTGAATTTGTGTATGCATGACCACAACCTCCTCATGTAGATTTGAGTAAATCTCATTTTCAGGTTTGTTTTTCTCCACTGTGACTCCTTGTGGGCCGGGGACTGATCACCCTTGGTCAGGTCGTCTGGGCGAGGGTGTGTGATGTTTGAAAAGACCCGAAACACCCGATGAACTCAGCTAACATCACTGATGATGCATCCCAGCGCATCCGCAGGATGTATTCTAGAAGCTTACCTGGCTCCTGACTAGCTACATCTGTTTTCCATCAAGTCATCAACCTGCAGTATATCTGTCCAAGGTTTCACTCACTCATCCAATGATTGTTGTTCAACCCAGTGTGGTAGTTCACAGGCCAATATTCTTAGTGATTTTTGTCTGTTAGTTCTCACTGCAATTCCCTATCTCGTTGTCTCTTTGTGCTCCAAGACAATAACTCAGCTGTCATCTCATCTGCTTCAACAACCTGCCTGTCTGCCCTTCTTTCTGTTTACTACAAACACTCCAGCTCACCTTCTTTCAGCCTGCCTTCATGTGCCCCACTCTGCCATCCATCCTGCATGCCCCTACTCAGCCTGTGTTGTGTGTCCTACTCTGCCTTTTCCTCTTTATCTATCCTACAGCTACTGGACATCCCTTGCTTCTCCTTTCACCCACATTCTCATATACCCTTTCCTTACAATCAAACATCAACTTTCCAAAATAGAAGAATTAATTCATTTAAAATGAATTTTATAGTCCTTCATACAACAACAAAATGTTACATACAACACATCAGTACAGTAGGATAAAGAGAGCAGTATATACAGTGTATTTTGAACATAGAGACTTGTACAATAGGACTCATACATTAATATATATATTGTCCAAATAACCAAACAGTTGAGGTAGTGGGGTGTTTTGAATGTACGGTATGTGTGTCAATCTAAATGGAGACTCAGTGGGTGCCATCACCTATCCATCCTCCCATCTGTCAGTGCTAAGCCTTTAATGACTGTAACTCCTTGTCTTTCACTGAGCTCATAAAATCTCTCAAAGTGCTAACACAGTTTGGGATCCAGAGTTTAAGCTGATTGACCTGTCCCCATCGGTGCTTCACTACATCTATCAGTCCAATTAGACATTTCTGGGTATTTGCTGCGGACTATGATGGGCTGACCAAAGCAGTTAGCATTTCCCTTTGGCCTCAGCAGAGCCACAGCAATAAAATGACAGGGATCATAATGAATAAATTACCTTTGTGTTGGTACAAATCTTAACAAAAACATAGTCAGTGGTGATTGGAGCTGGTGTGAATGATTTGGGAGGGAAATTATCTGCCTACAAAAAGGTTAAAAAAGATAACTTCAAACAAACACACATTCAAAAGAACACAGAAACACATATGTATGAGCTGGAAGTCAGAGGACTGTAATTTCTTTCATTTACATTGCAGGTCATCATAGTAGCACAACTCCATTAATCTTCTGACCAACTTAATTAGACTCTGTGATGACAGGAGGGTTCCTGGAGGACATTGCAGTATTGCTCGGAGTAATGATGATTTAGACTTGTGCAATAGTGTTTAATAAGCACAGTGCAGCTTTGAACTTGCATAGTCATACTGAAAGCATACGGTAGAGCTGGACTGATGTGAACAACTGAAGCTCCGAAATCAAAGTGAATTTACCACCAATTGCTAACATTGTTGAGTTTAAAACGTACATTGTAGTATTACACTGTCACCCTAAGGTGCTGGATTTCCCACCATTAGACATAGTTGAGTGACTGTTTAAAAAAAATGAAAAGAAAAGGCTTTTCACAAAGATACCAAGAACAGAATGTCATCCATAATACTCAACAGGATTTCTGTCAGTAAGTAGTGGTGTAAATTGTCAGTGATGTTCAGGTTCATTACTGTTCTTGGGAATTTGTATGCATTACAGTCAACTGGCAGGAACTGCCAGGAATTGATGTTTTACAAGCTAAGATAAGCTTTGTAGTTACCCAAAGGGTTGGGGTTGCTTTCTTAGTACAGTAATAAATGAATGGTGAAGATGACACCAGCAATGCTAAAATATCATAACACTTTCTATATTATTCCATCTTTCTTCTTAACTTTGATTACATAAATTGTTCATGGATATTATGCAAAGTGGGAGATTAGAAGAGGAATTCACTGTTTCTTAATCTTGAGTGTTGTTTGAGAACAGACAACCTTTGTATCTTTGAAAAAATAGTTTACATTTTTATTAATAGACTTAGCTGTTAGATAGTGGGGCAAATGGACTCTCTGCTTGCAATATATATGCTTTTTACCAACAATAGGTAATGGTTACCGGTGACCTATAAGAGCTGCCAAGTGGAGTTTAACCTGCACGGCTAGTGAACACAAACATGAAGATAAGTTTTCATGCCAGCCAACAATTTTTGTTTATATTTTAATAACTGATGTTTTTAAGCTTCAAGCAAATCCATGGTTGCCACAACATTTATTTTAAGCAAATGGAGGAGACACAAAACCACCAGTTATATTGAATTGCTTAACATGTGTCACTGAAGCCTCAGATATCACTATGTTTCTTTGTTTTAATTTTAAAACAAAATCAGTGATTTCTTCATTGAACATGACTATACCAAAGTCAAATGAACAAGTGCTAAGAAGCAGAATGCAGTGATGATGTAGCACTAAGCAGGTGCAAAGAAGAAGCAGCAAATGCCACAATGCAGTGATGATGTACCAATTAGCAGATCAGATTAAATGTAGTGATACCATCTAAAAGGAAGCTATTGATCCTTAATGACTAGTTGCCCAATTAACCTGCAAAAACCAAAATGTGTTTATGTGACAGTAAGATCTGAAAGAATTTAATGACCAGGATATGAGAATTTAAGGGTAAGATAGCAAAGACTGGAAAGAGATTGTCCACCAGCAAAATGACTATTTGATGTTAAATTTTTATATGGTTCTTGTGTATTGAACCAGTATTTTAAGTGCTGTTAATTTTTGGCCTTAACCAGAAATCATAGACGAAAAATTTCAACAAAGGAGCAACACAAGTTGTAGGGTGAAGGTCTGGAGAGAGTCTGGCAGGCTGGGCAGGCAGGCGTAAAGGAAAAGTTCACCCAAAACTGAAATTTCACACAATTTCCACTCACTACTAAGTCGACAGAGGCTCTAGTGGCATTTTCTCACCACATAGCCCTTCTGGAGTCTCACCAAGGGAAGGAATTCCACGCCATGGCAAGACAATGGAATCCTATGATAGCAATGGATTCTAACAGAAAAAAAACAACAGAAGAAAAACACAACATGCTTCCATACTGCTCATGTGGATGGTGTCATCATAGTATCCAGACGACTTAGCAGTCCAATATGACTTGAAACAGCCACATTAACACCGTGTTTTTAGCCAAAATATCAACTGTAGACATCCCTTAGTTGCTCATTGCCATATTCTTTGTGTGCATTTATGGTTGGATTTTATCTTGACAGCCAAAGTCATGTGGTCATTTATTGCTGTTTAGTCATCTTTAATTGGGTCATATCTATCCACCGTTGCGCTTATTCAGTAACTTTTATATTAGTAGCTGTTATTTTTGTGTATATATTTGTAAAGTAATTTATTTTGTGTGTGTTGGTAATACTTATATAGATAAATTCAATTTTAAAAGAATTGCTTATGTAAGTTTTTATGTATTGAATATTATAATTTGAGTACTACTCAAATAGCAACCCTTGAAACTGGCTTATTTCGCAAGGAAAAATTTGCTAACTGATATGAGTTTTGACTATTCCTAATTGTGAGTGTTCAGTCCACTACTTTCTCTTAGCCCACTAAATTTATTTGGAATAGTATTTGAATACACTTTAAGGGTAATCTGCTGAAAACAGACAAGAGCCAACAGTCTTTTATTATGATTGAAGAGGGTGTCCTTTGGTTTGGTATTTTGTATAATTTTCTCATCTTCAAATACAGGTTTTTTACATTTTATCAAAATTGTAGTTGTAGTTATAGTTTCACCTGCAACAGTGAAATCCAGAAAGAGGAGAGGAGAGACATTGACAATACCTCATTAAGGAGTTACAACCTTACAAATCATTCTCAGTTTAACTGTGCTGCAGATACAGGATGAATTGGTAGGGTAGGAAAGATGTTTGCTATTACAAAAGTCTATCCTCTTTTTTCCATAAGTGAATATTAGTAACTCTTTCTGCTAAAAGAGTCAGGCTAGGGAAAGAGAGTGATGTTAAAATGATGTCACCTGACTGCTTTGTCCACAGGAAACCACTTATCAATTAAAGCTGCTGCACAGTCACCATTTTGATGCACTCCAGGCTTAATTTGCACAATTGTTGTCAGTTAAGCAAAAAATGTGGGAGGGGACAGGTTAAATTAGTTCCACAGCTTTTGATAAAAACAGAGTGATGGACTTCATTATTTTTACCCAAAACATACAAACGTTTCTTAACAACTGGGCATACATTTTTGTGCTAACTGCAAAGCTGTAGCACTATGGAATGATTCAAAACTTTTGAAATGGACACTAACCCTGGAGCACCACTATCAGGATTATTGGCTTTTTTCCAAGATATTTATTTATTTGTTTGTTTGTTTGTTTGTTTGTTTATTGCTGCTTAGGATGTTTGTCATGGGACTGGACTTGTATGTTAACTTTGGCTTATTTTCATGCATGGTAAAGCTGATTTCCAAAAGAGAATAATAATAATTATTATTATTATTATTATAATCACACTGACAAAAATAAAAGGAAGCAGCTGCATCACTACCTGGCCCCTAAGTACACTGACAAAAAAACAGGGACCAGCAGCCAGGATACCCAGTCCCTAATTAGCATAACATTGCAAACTGACATAGATTCTTCTTTATCTCTCTACTTCTTGTCACATGATAAATGCTCTCATTGCTTTGTATGCCTTTTGGTTGTCAACTTGGAGGGAGAAAGGGAGATACTTTGTACATATAGAGAGAGAGAATGACCGAGAAAATGAAATAGAGAGAGAGGGAAAGAACCAGGTGAGAAAGTGACCAGGTAGTCAAGACCATTACAATTCCAAGTCAGTTACTGTTGTGCCAATATCAATATCAACTTCTTCCTATACTGGGCAGTGGTTCTCAGAATACCAAGGAAAGAGCATTTATAGTGTGAATTACCTCTTCCTAAGCCACATAACACCATCAGCCCATGGAGGCCAACTAGTAGTACCATAAATTTGGTGAGCACAAGCCAGAACCTCATAGAGAAAGTGTAAGTGTCCTCCTGTGTAGGGCTAGGCTGGCTTTGCAGGTCAGCTCATTCTCCACACATTTCAAATGATAACCCACTGCTCCAAAGTGGTTTTAAGGGGATAAGAAGAGCAATCCCTTGTACTCTACTACTGCACCCCTCTGCACTTCCATTTACCAAAATACAAAAACAATTGGTCACATTTACAGGAGTTCCCTACATAAAGAACTTAGACCCGTGTCTTTGCCAAGAATGAGGAAAAAAAGAGTCTGTAGTTTTCTTCCACGAAGGGCCAAATTCTGTTTCGAAATCAAGCTGTGTCTGTGGTTCCTACTCACAACAAGGGGTTTTTAATGTTTGTGCTAGTACTTTGTGGTTCTCAAGAAGACAGGGTGGTCTTTGTGCCTTTTACCAACGTACACCCATAATATGATTCACATGCTCACCTACAAGAGTTTGCTGGAATTGGTGCAGTTTGGATATTGGTTAATCACTTTCAAGTACTTTAAATTCAAGATGCACGTTGCTCAATTCTAACAGCAAACCCAATAAGTATACAGTCTAAATTTACAGGTTTCAAGAAAAAAAACTGAGGAAACAATTAGACAAGGGAAGGAAACTAGGAAACAAGGAAACAAGAAAAAAAACTGAGGACACAAAGAAACAAAGAAAAAAATGGAAGAAACAAGGAAATAAGGGAAGGAAACTAGGAAACAAGAAAAAGAACTGAGGACACAAGGAAACAAGGGAAGGAAACTAGGAAACAAGGAAAAGAACTGAGGAAACACGGAAAGAAGGGAAGAAGGAAAGAAGGAAAGAAGGAAAGGAAACTAGGAAACAAGAAAATGAACAAAGGAAACAAGGGAAAAAAACTAGGAACTTAGGAAACAAGAAAATAAACAAAGGAAACAAGGGAAGAAAACTAGGGAACAAGAAAAAACCGAGGAGACAAGGAAACAAGAAAACAAGGGAAGGAAAATAGGAAAGAAGAAAAGGAACTAAAGAAACAAGGAAACAAAGACATAAACTAGGAAACAAGGAAACAATGAAAGGAAACTAGAAAAGAAGACAAAAAACTGAGGACACAAGGAAACAAGGGAAGGAAACTAGGAAACCAGGAAACAAGAAAAAAACTGAGGACACAAGGAAACAAGAGAAGTAAACTAGAAAAGAAACTAGGAAACAAGAAAAAAGCTAAAATAACACACAACAAATTCTAATTTGTGCAGCTGTGCACATATTAATAAAGGCCTTCAAGGGTAAACCAAACACTAACAGAAAGGGTGGGGTGGGTGATGAACAATGAAATGCTTCGATGATCAGTGACTGGTTATTTTGTAGCAGCTGTTCTGACTATTCTTTGATCTGTCATGGCCCTACCAGCTGTTGCCCAGCCCTCTAACTGATTAGAAATTTTATGCTGCTGTGTATTTATGTTTATATACAGCTGCATCTGAGTTTGTTCATGCAGCTTTTTGTTTGTCTTTTACTTTGCTTGCCCTTGAAATTTGTGTGTGGCAATGATGGATGCTAGACAGACTTTTCAAAGGACTTAAGGATTTGCAGGGAGTGTTATGGGATTTTTACATTCTTCTCCCCTTTAGGTTTGCTGATCTCTAACCTTCAAGGAGACGGGCCTCCTCCTTCTGCACGTTTGGTATTCCTGTGCTCTCTTTTACCACCAAATTGCACGTAATCTCTTTTCTCTCATGCTTATCTTATTCGCATCTTTTTTGCCCTTTCTGTAATTTACTTTCTCTCTGTGAGCCTTCACTTCTCCTCCACCTCATTCCCCTCCTGTTTGTCCTTTGATCAAATGAAGCCTTATTAGTGAAAGTTCAATCTGGCATACTATCATCATGGATCATCTACATTATCTATCTCTTTTACTATCACTTTCTTTTTTATTTTCCAACCTCCAAAGAAAATTTATAGGCAGTGACTCTTCACTCAAACCAATCAGATTTGATTGACCACTGTGATCTTGTTGCTTTTAAACTTTCAAACTTTTTCTCAGCTGCTGTCAGTTGTCATTTCAGTGCATCATCAGTGATGTTAATGCAACCCTACTCCACCCCTTTCACTTCCAGGTTTAATCAGGACCAGCACTCATGGGTCCTTTCATTGAGGTCATAAGATGATTTGCTTTACATCACATTTATCAAGATCTTTAGCCATTGCTCTAGCACTGTCACCACTGTCTAGAGTCCATCAGGAGAATTTTCCTATGCATCTCATCATCATTATCCCCCCTATTAGTATAATGGCATGATAGCAGAGACTATAGAGTAAGAAGAGACACAATCATTTAGACTCAATTCATTTAGAATGGGACTCTGTGGGGGAAATTCTTAACGCCACAGATGGTGGTCGTATGTACATATCCCACCCCTCCCTGCTTGAAACCAATCATTTGCTCAATAACAGTTGATATGACAACATAATAAGCCAATAGTGTATCCGCACTTATGCTTGCGCAGAGTAGAGCTTTGTGATAGTTTGGTTCAACCAATAGCCTGAAAATGAAGTGTTTATCATCCCTTTGTAGCAACAGTAAACAGTATTGATTTAGCAGTGTTTAGCATTCTCACATATATGTTGATGAGGGCACATAGTCTCTCTCAATGGCTCTGTATGGATTTCCATACATATAAATTCTATTGTGATTGGGATGTTATTTGTTTTAATGTTCTTAGATTACAGTTTTTGTTCACTTCCACTGTCCACTTCCTGTACAAGCCACCTGTTGAAAATCAACAGCAGTCCTGAGGTAGAGGATGGTACGTGGGAACAATAGCTACAGAGAGATACTGAGCACACCTGGATCTGGCGCTCAGGCTTGGATATAATTTTTGTTCTCAGTAATTGAATTTCTATTTTTGCAAATTATTGTAATCGTCAGGAGGACCACATTCTGTGCACATAATTTGTAATAGAAGCATTTGTAGTCTTTTTAAAGAGTATTTGTGTTATTTCAATTAAGATCTGCAAGATTCAATTTTCCATTTTGTTTTTTCCTTTGTTTTTATGGTCCCATCCCCATTCTTATTACCTTGCAAGGCAGCTGGACTGCTGAGATTTCAAGTTTGAAATCTCGCAGGTCCATCTTGAAAAGTTCCAACCAGATGCGTTTGGTTGGTCAGTTATATTTCAACCAGACACAGTGTCCTTTGAGAAGACAGAGGTGGTAGCTATGTGCATAGTTTATTTTGAAGAAAGTGAAAAGCGGCTACAAGCTTGTAAACAATGGCAACTACTGAAGAGATGCTGCAATATCTGCAGTTTTATCAAAATTGGAAAACATTTTCTCAATAAAAGATGAGCATAGAATGGCACTGAAGGCTTTTCTTGATGAAAGATATTTCTGCTCTTCTCCAGACAGGCTTCAGTAAAAGTAATGAATGTGACAGACAGGATGTTCGTCCAATAATTTTCCAACTTTATTTTTGAAACAACCTGCTTCTATTTAACGCTGCCCATGGGATGTTTCCCAGATGCACATGTAACACTGCACTCTGGCGAGTCAGGTTACTATTTTTACATTCAAGTGACATCACTGCAGCACAAATATTCTTATAGCCTTAAAATTCTTAGAGTCCTAAAAAATTATGTTTATAGCTAGACTGTGCATTACAGGGTGGATGTTGTAAAGCTTTATTAGACAATAAATGTTGGTCAAAATGGTCAAAAATAGAGACCTTGTGGGAGAGTTTCTCTATGTCCAAGTTCATAAAAATCATCTAAGGAGCACAAATTCTAAGAACAACCTGGATGCATTCATGCTCATAGCTAAAGAGAAAGACGTTTACATGTCACTTGACAATAACATTATCATAGAGAGAGTTGGAAAGGAAAGCGACCTGTTGAAGAAGCTTTTACTCCCTCAACATTAAACAGAGAGACACATACAGAAAAAAAGACAAATTTACAAACACAAGCATGCGCATACACACAGACACATGCATGCACACACATGCACGCACACAGATCTATGAATATTAACAATTTAACAGTTCTATTGATTAAGGTTTCTGGATCAGTGATATCATTATCCCATTCTGCTCTGTTTATGTTGAAATATTTTTAGTATAAAGCTTACAATAATGTGCCTATTCCAATCACCATCATGGGTTTTGTGATGTTGCTTCTTTGTAAATGTGATACATTGACTGGCAGAGAATTGGGAGACAGTTTCAGGACAAGCCAATGGCTATTTGTACCTATTCTAGTGGTGCTGGAGCCTATTTGGAGGAAAATCCAGGGCCATTTTTTAGTTCCAGTCCATCCCTACACACTTCATTGTGAGGAGTTGGAATTTTCATTTAGCTAATTTGTTACAATCCTTGTTGCACCAGCCCAGTTGGATTACAGGTCAGGGGAACTGCACTGTTCCCCACAAGCACTAGAAGTTTCCTATAATGTAATTCTAAAACTTTTCCATTTCTGCAACATAATCGTCTCTAGAAAAAAACAATACTTGACTACTATAGTTTAATTTTCAAACAAAAGTTAAACTATGTGTTATTTGCAGGTGATCAGATATTGCTCGTAAAGAGCCATAGCTCTGGGGATATAATTAGGAGTGACTTTTAAATCTTTTTCTACACACACCAAGAGGGAAATAATTACTGGAGTGTGTACCCATGAGAGCAAAATATAGGAACTTGTTGACAAATCTACAATTTAATATATTGATTTAAAAGGCTTCTTTTGCCTATGTCGGCTCTTCCATCCAGTATAATGCATCTAAGGCTGAAACTGTAAACTTATGTGCATGAGTAGAACTAATTTGTTTTGGAGCAAGACTAGCACAGTTGTTTGCATGAGCAGATTCCCGTCTTATTTGATGTTTTCATGCAACGTGATGTATCCAAATAATAATGTTTCAAATAAAACAGTTACATCCATTTATTGAACAAAAGCAGATTCTTCGTGTATCAGCAGGCAGTTATGTCATGTTTAACAGCACAGTTGTAACCTCTGATGAGTTGATAAAATTGTAATGTTGGAAGCCCTTGGTAGATTTCTCAATTCCATAAGGCATGTTTATGCGCATTTATGCAACAATGGCAGTAGATGCATCAAATAAATTGATGTGATCACAAAATCCAATAATTAACAGAGAAATACTGTTACACTCTTGGATGGCAGGCAGTGTGAGTGGAAGGAAAAAACCTCAAACAAATGGTGAATTCTCAAAGAAAAAAAAAGATATTTATTAGGCCACATAAAAAACAAGACAATAAAATATCAAATCAATCAAACTCTTTCAAAAGAAGTCCTCTGCAGAGAGAGAGAAAAAATTAGATATTAGTCAAAACATTATTGCAATGTGGAAAATGATGGGTGGTAGCATATCACAAGAGTGAACATTGCTTTGTACACTCTTTGCTGTAGCTTTCCTCAGAGCTGTTGAGAGTTACATCACTGATTGATCACTTAGCCAAGCGATCATGTGGTTCATGTACACATCAATAATTGTAAAGTCAAACTGGGAAAAAACAAAGTGAAGAACAGGAAATGAAAAATAAATAATCAGCCACAAATCTACCTGAGACTGGAAGATAATTGCTGACCGGAAGGAAA
Source organism: Acanthurus leucopareius (assembly GCA_029814765.1). NCBI lineage: Eukaryota > Metazoa > Chordata > Actinopteri > Acanthuriformes > Acanthuridae > Acanthurus > Acanthurus leucopareius. Next base: position 704 of record JAQMCX010017251.1, on the reverse strand, counting down.
CATCGCGACCAGCGCGTTTGATCGCATGGACCATTAAAAGCCGCACACAGCGTCCCGCATCATCAGTTGAGCAACCAACAAGTGAGTTAATGAATGAGACGAAGAGAAAAGTTTGGAGTGGAAAAAACTATCAACCAACAACCTGCCCGTGGCAAGACTGTGCAGAACTAGAGACTTCTATGAACGAGCAGAGTGGCAGCCGGTAAGACGGTGATCGTTAAAATCAGAGAGACTGTCTGGGGGGTATTCTGCTCCGTAAATGTTTGCGCTGCCGATGCTAAAGTTGTTAACGTTCGCTTAGCCACCGGGTCGGTCGCCCAAGTTTTGTTTTTTTTTTGTTTTTTTTATTGAATTAAGTTTTGTTTACAATCAAGATGTACGACAGACAATATGTGTAGAAAAATGAGTGAACATTGAACAGTCCAGGGGTTCAGATAGTTATAGTGTTCCCTCTTTCAAACAAGATTCATTTCTTTCAGAGTGTGAAAAGTCCTTGTTGCTTTGTTGGTCTTCACAAGTTCAATGGAGGTGCAGTATTGTTTGAGTTCAGCAATGAAACATTGAAAGCAGGGTTTTGATGAGGCCCACTTAGACTTATGTATGAGGAATTTACCAAGATTTGTAAGCAGTTGAATTATATAGCATGCATTATTAGACAAATCCTTTGATACAAAATATAACATAATACAGGATAGATTGAACTG
>JAQMCX010017250.1:0-18003 GCA_029814765.1 Acanthurus leucopareius | reverse complement strand
CTGATTTGTCGAGCACTTCTTGCCACGACTCCAGACCACAACGTGCACTCCTTTATTTCCCTGTCATCGCCACAGGCCGGACAATATGGAGGTCAGGAGGCATTATTTATTTATTTATTTATTTTATGGTTTTGTTGACCTTCGGTGACTAAACAATATTGATTTGTGGTCAACCCTCATTTGCAAAAGACTGTACTTTTTTCATTGTCATTGTCCACAGTCACAGATTACCTGAAGAGAGTTTTTCCAAAAAGCACGAAAAAGACGGTGTATCGTTTTTGCTACAACAGAGTTGGACAGAAACTGTCTGTTTGCAACTACTGGAAAGGTGAGCATGAGGAAGAAAAAGGTTAATTAAAAAACAAACAAAAAAAAAAATTTTTTTTCTGTATCTGAGGAGAACATGCATACAATTTATTAAATTCAACAGATTTGCATTTATTTTTTCCCCACAGACCCTCACCAACTTCCCCGTTACGTGCAGAGTAACATTTTTCTGGCAATGCTTGATGGTGACAGAGCTAACAAAGACATGGAAGGTAATAGAGTGAATTATTCAGGTGGCATTTATTTTCTCTGTAAAAATGTGTATTTTAAAGGACAATAACCATGCATTTCCCCATTACACTTCCTCAGCATGGAGGGAAAACTTCCTGCGCATCAAGAAGCTTGTGCTGATTGGCGGACCAGATGATGGCGTCATCACACCGTGGCAGTCCAGGTTTGACTGTCATCAAAGTTTTTTATAATAAATGCACAGTATGGAATTTCATTCATTTAAATGTGTGAATAAATGTCATTTCTTGATGGAAATAGTCACTTTCAACAGAGACTATAGAGTAATAAGAAACACACCACTCAATGCATTTTTAATGGGACTTTAAAGGGGAAATTCATTACGCCAAAGATGGTGGCTATATGTGCATATCCAGTCCCTCCCCACTTGAAACCAATCATTTGCTCTATAGCAGTTAAACTGATAAAAGGGTGGCCAATCAGTCAGAGAACAAGAGCCACATTTTTTACTGTGTTACTGCAAAGAGCCACATCATATGCATGGGCACACATGAACTGCCCCCATCACTTCCTCTCACACTCACACACAGACCTCTGCTCAGCCAGATTTACTGTAAATGTCACACATCAACATGATAATGACAAAAATTGACTCCCACAGTACCATAGGCCAGTCATTTTCGACAATGAACATTGTGTGCAGTCTCACAAACACAAATTCTCAGTTCAACCAAGTCTACAAACAAAAATATAATAATTTATAATAGCATTTTTCTCTTACCATGCATGTTGCTTAGTGGGACTTCTGGCATTCCTTGCCTTGAACAATCCTTTTCATATGTGGTTAATAGTCAGTTGTTGCCACTTGAAGCAATTCTTTCTCATGTGTGTCTGTCAGAACAGAGGTTTTCCCTCCCAAAAATTTGCATCAAACGCGCATGCGCGTGAGATGAAAATACCGTATTGAACTCAAGCTAAGCGAAAGTGCATACACATACACATTAAAAAAAACCACACAAAATTCAACGTGAACATAAGAGCCGCATGAAACTGAGCAAAGAGCCGTATGTGGCTCACCCCTGTCTTAGAAGAAAGGTTCTTAAAAGCAGACAAGCTCATGGTCCATCATGTGCTTGAATAAAAAACAAACAAACTTATGTCTCCAGCTGGCTGTTGCTTTACTCCTGATTTAGAGATAAAATTAAAAATAAACCTGAAAATTTTAAATTATAGCCTCATTTATTTACTCCAACTACTTAGGTATGGGTACTTTATGTGTTTTCATTTACTGGACTGCATTGCACTAATGGCCAGGGTGACCTGACCTCAGATATACTCGTGCAGTATTGGCTAATGTTTGTGTGAGTCAAATGGAAGCCATGTCCAGAAAGCTGTTGTTACTTTCGGCTGGGTATCAAAAATCAGTTGTTTTTTTGAATTTCAGAATTTGAATCTGCTGTTTGTCATATTGTAAGTTTCAGTTGTGGCACACAGCTGGTGTCAAAAATATAAAAAAAACTTATGTTGCTATAAAACATCCTACTTGTAACCCAGGAAGAACAACACTTACTTAACTACTGTACCCTGGTTTGACTCAAGGAGCGAGGGATGGTTAATGTAAAAAGGTAAACACAGGTATGTTTATTTTCACAATCAACATAAAGTGGAATAAATTCACTTTCAAAACCCCCAATATAAAAATAAAAACAAAATAAAGTGTCGTTTCACAGCCTAACGCTGTCTGATATCGAAGTCTATCAAAGTCCAATCCAAAATGTTCAGTTTGAATCCATGTCCATCCAAGCTTATTCAGTGTGTGTGTATTGTGTGCTACCCGGGTAGTACGTGTGTATTTGTATGGTTACTGCGCGCCTATTAGATCTTATCTGCCCAGCGTGAATCTTCATGAAGATGGTGAAGATGGAGAATTCTGGATTCTCTTTAACCCTGCCTCGCCTCAGACAGGAACCCTGGTTAGAATCACCGCTGTCCACTGAATGTAGATCCAGCAACTCAAAAAAAACAATCAGAGTCCTCTGTGGAGAAAACAAAAGAAAGCAAATCATCCGGTCGCAGCCGTGTGGGACTCTCTGTGACAACTCAAAACATGCACAGACTCGTAACTTTGAAAATAAAGCAGTATTTCTTAAATAAAATGTCAATAGCTCTCTTATGAATGTATCGTGGCAGCATTAGCATCTGGCTTAGCTAGGGTGTCTCTATCCCAGCATGCAATGCATACGTCCACTAGGTTCCCTACACTGAGCGTACATAAAGCCATCTAGCAGCTGCTTAAAGCGACTACAATCATCTAATTACAGTTCTCTACATATATTCAGAAATTAAAATTAAAGTTACTGAAGCCACAATTAAAATAATAAGTGAACCAAAAGCTGTATTTTCATAGAGGTTACATACTCATTGATTTGCAGCAATACATAACCACAAATGTTTTCTTTCAAATATTTAAGTCTGTAACCTTGATATCTGCAGGTATTAATTATATGTCATGTATAGTTTAGTTGAATCATGTAATCAAGATGATATAATAGATGATATAGTGAATAGATGCTAGATTTGACCTCCTGCTTTTGACTTGAGGTAGAACTCTTGCAGTCATGATGGAGGTCATACTTTTAATGGGCTCTAACTAACAAAACATGTCTCAAGGGCGGAGATAATTGGAGAGCAAAATGGCACGGATTTACTAATGGTATTTTCTCAGGAAAATCAACCTCGGTCTCATTGTTTTATCTTTTAGTTTAAAGGTAGTAAAGGCACACAAAGCTACAGTGGTTAGAGCAGCGAACAGTTTTCACTTCAACAATGATGGAAGGTCATTGGGTTATGTGCCAAGGCATAAAAAGGGTAAACCTTGAGGACTATTTATGTGAGAAACAAAATTTCATGGACGTTTGGTTATTCAACAATGAGAAATGAAAATTGCAAAGCTGACATCATTTCCAGAGAGAGCCCAAATGAAAAAATAATAGAAGGCCCTGAATGGTGAAGATTTACCGTGTAAAAAACATGAATTGAGTTAAGCATGATTTGTTGTCAATTTGTCTCTTCTTGTGTCTTTTAATCTTTTTTTTGGTAGCGATATGGGGGACGAGTTGATAAGAAATGTAAAAAATGTCACTAAAATATCAGGATTAATCAACTCCAGACTATTATTATCTACAGCAATTAGTGTGGATATTTGGCCACAAATTTTCAAAATTTTTTTTTTATCATTTACCAAAATGGACTCTTCCTTTGGGAAAGAAAAAAAAAATTCTAGTCATTTGTCCAGCACTTTTCTAAAGATTTTAGAGTCTGCAGTCATTCTGGCTGCTCTGTGAATCTCTATTTAGACACAGAACAGCATGCTAACTTGGCTACTAGAAATGCTTATGTTGGGCAGATGTAAAATTTTCAGTGGTCATATTGTGTTTACATACTGACATTTCATCATAAAACTAACTGTTTGACCAATTGAAATTTTTTAATCCTATGATGGTTCTAATAGAAATGAACCCATTTACTTCCATTCATTCAGAGGGTAACATTAACATCTAAAATGCATGACTGTAAAAAAGTTATTTTCATATTTCATATTTCAAATTAATTAAATTAAAACTGAAAACAGATGTCAAACTCATGGCAGTGCTGAAGTAAAAGTCAGTGAATCACCAAAGTTATCAGATGCACTTTTTGCAAGTATGAATGTTTGCGCAACATTTATAGCAGTCTATGAGATAGTTGTAGAGAGATTTCACACAATAAGAAACAAAAGTGTCAACTTCATGGTAATAAAAACATAGAGGGAAAGCTGAAGACCACAAACTCAGCAGTTCACCACAGTCATTATGGCTTCACCCCTTTCAAACTATGACTGTTTATACAAAATACTTTGGAAATCCAAGTAAATTTGGAGTTTTGGCCAAAATTTGGGCCAATGTGGTTGTTTTGGTAAAAGAGCCTGTGCTTCCTTTTCTTTTCAGTCCTTGTTTTCTGAATTGAGAAGGATTTAATCAGGGTGTTGCGTGTGTGCATGCTATCCATCTATGTTCTTGTTCTCAAGCCCCTCGTTACTCTAGGACGGCACACATCCTTGCATTAATATGCTAGGCTGTGCGTGTGTGTGCATTTGTGCAGGTTGTCCCCCCATTATACAAAACTGTTCATTGATTTAATGGATCAGCCACTAGCTGCTGATCAGGTTGACAGAATCAGAGTCCAGGCTGCAATATTTTTTTACCCTAGAGCAGGGGTCAGCAACCTTAGACACTCAGAGAGCCATCCCACAGAAAAGAAAACACCAAGAGCCGCAAAACCCTTTTGACATCTAAAATGAAGGTAACACCACCACATATTAAGCAGACTGCCAAGCCACTCTCGTCAGCAGTAAAAGCAAATGACTCTGCCCATATAGCATTAAATGTTCTGTTTTCTTAAGAAACTTTTCTTTTCTTGGAATTATTATTGGTTGCCCTAGGGTTAGGGGAAGGGCTAACCCTAACCCATGGTTGAAAAGCTCAATGAAATGCATGCCAGCGGGTGTCATACATGTCGCGGTTGTGACACATATTTTGAGAGACAAAAAAAAGAAAAGAAAAACAGAAAATAAACATGTTTTATTTTAATGTTACAAGAGCACCATAATCTTCAAATTTAGAATTACATTTAAAAAATAACCAATATAAAATAAAATAAATTTAAATTAAATACATATTATTTATTTTCCAAAGACACAGGGAGCTGCAGCAGAGTGATGAAAGAGCCACACGTGGCTCCGGAGCCACAGGTTGCCGACCCCTGCCCTAGAGGGACTGAAAAGACCACAGTTCAAAGTTCTCCAAAGTGCGCTATTCACACTGTAGTATTACATAAGTAGGGCTTCAAATTCTGCTTTTCAGGTGTGTTTTTCCTGGTGCTTGTATTAGGGTGCAATGAGATAGGAACGAACTGGAGGGGTGCTTAGGTTATTTTTCCCTTTTTTATCTGCTCAGATATTCTCATATGAAGGAACATCAGAAGTCTCTCATTTCTCAAGATGTGTTTCTGATGTCCTGAGTTTGAGCCTTTTCAAGTACCTCAGGCCTCTCAGATTTAAGTGTGCTTACGGGGACGCAGGAGGACCTGTTACCTAAGCCTTGATTAAATTTGTCTTAAAGGGGCTGCTAGCTCTGCCAAGCTGGCGCCATTCTCTGTCTTTTTCCCTACATTCTGCTATTCCCAGGGCTTGATTGATGATTTGATAACAGCATCAGTGGTCTGTCTGCAGAACATAAGGGTATTTTTAGTCTACTCCATCATACAACGGATGGTAGTAAAATCACGTTGGGTCATTATGGCGTAGCCTCCAGTCCTATGGCTCTTTTGCATTAAAGTGTGCCCCCATAAATGGCCAAGCTAATTGGGATATTGGAGAGTGCTTGACATGTTTGCCACAGGTTAATAGTATGTGTTCTTGGGTTCCAAATTGTCCATATGTGTGTTCGTAAAAAAGCCTCTCGCAGGAGATGGGGTGTTATAAAAAAAGAGACAAATGTCGCTGACAAGTAATTGCAGTAAAGTACATGTGAATTACATGTCTTTAAATTTTCTTTTTCTCACCGAGTGCCATTGGTTTTGTTCTAATCAGCCCCCCTCCTTCTGCCCCTAGTTTCCAAGTCATCATAATTAAGATATACTTGATGCTGCTCACATGGATCTTAGGAAAAACACAATCAAGTATGATTACATAACCCTCAGTTCAAGAGTTCTTCTTCACGTGGACTCACACCTTGTCCACCAATGTTGGAAACTAATAAAAGTGTCACTGTCATAGGTCACAACATGTCTCTTGGCGTACAGCACATCTTTTATCGTAAGCAATTTCTTCTTCCTCCTTTATAAATAACACACTAACACTCTCTTACAATTTTTTCTTTGCACTACTCCATGCAGAGCCTTTGAACCTGAGTTGGAGACTATAAACCTGTTTTGTTAAGGGTACTTGAACAGTAACATCATGTGCCCCTCTGCTTGTATGTCCTGTATTAATTTCAATTAAAATGTGATGTACTTTAAAATGTGTCTAAAAGAGATATGTACTCAGGGACATGCTAACAATGTGAGGCCTAAAATTAAGAAGTCAACACAAGACAGATGCTTTCTGAGAGCATCTGTCTCATCTCCTGTGAAAAAACCTTTTCAAGCCTTTTTATTCTTTTATTCCTCTATACAGAGCTTGAGCACTGAGCTTGAGTTTGATTAAACGGTCTCCTCTGCAATCTTCCTGTTGCACTTGTATGGATGGGACAGAGTTGTAATGCACCTTTAATACACTGCTGTCCAACATGTTCTCGTCCCAGCTCCTCGACTTTTGTCACAACCCTTTGTGTCTCATGTGGATGCAGAAGCTCCTTTGTAGCATCCATGTTGCATCAGAGTCCAGACTTTGGGATTCTAGGCATCAAAAGAATAGATTGGATTAAATTTAAAAAAATACGCACGGTCAACTTTGTGAAACCCACATAGCTTTCTTAGGTTTAGGGAAAGACCATTTCTTGATACTTAGGATTACATTTTTGGTTTTACAAGGGACATTCCTTTGTGTGACCAACCACTCTAGCCCTACCTCCACTCTCTTAGGACTTTGTTCCTCCTTTTACCAGCTATATCTTGCTATAAGCATCTAATTTGACATCGATGGCCTGTTACATCAGATGCAGAAGGGTACCTTTAGCTTAATATCTTGATAGACCAGACGACTATTTTCAGGAAATGCCAACTAAAGATCAATTTAATGTTGGCTGACCAAGTAACAATGATGTGTGCTGTAATATCTTACATATGAGATTTTGTCGATACCATTATCCATTCTGCCTATTTGTTCAATTCTCTTTGATTCCTTAGATGATTTCTAGTCAGTTTTTTTTCTGTTGTTAAAAAGGTGTTTACAGTGTTTACACAGGTTTCATCAATCCAGCTGTTCTATTATTTCTGAGACTGAACACATTGTAGAAATCATCCCTGGTTCTAGCATCCAACAGAGCATATTGTCATTCATTATTTAGATTTAAGCTTAGTTTGAGTCACAGATTGCTTAAATTATTGGGCTTTAATTACATAGCAGTCCTCTCCTCTTTCTCCTGACTCTTCGCACATGGCAGCTTGGTCAGGACCCATTAGCCCCATTGGCATCATTTTTTTGAAGCAATTGGGGTGCTTTCATACCTGTATTGATTTCGAGACGTTGTTTTGAAACAAGGGGATGTTTCCCCTTTGGATCGATTTGTTCGGACATGTGTTAGCCCAACAATCTGTCTGATGCGGAACAAAACAACAGAGCTGAAATCACCTGGAAGAGGTAGTCTCAGCTCAATTCCATTCGAACCCTGGAGTTGCGCATTTGCAGTGAGAACATAACCAACCCAGCAACCAGAACAAATAGCTTTGATATATGCTGCCTGGCAGCAGATGCCAAAAGATTGCTTGTCAACATGGAGCTTTAGCATTGTGTGTTACTAATGTTTCTTTATGTTTTTGTGGTTAGGGTTAGGGTTTTTTAATGAAATCTCACGTGACAAACAACTTATTTTGTTGTTGTCGTTGTCAAGGAGCTATCCCACAATGCAAAGTGCAAGCAGCACGCATGAGGCAGTTAGGAAATGGTATTGGGAAAGCCCTGCAAGGGTGTGTGCTGTGGCCTGCTTTATAGTAGTGCAGTGTGAACACCAAACAACCCAAGAGAAAAATACAAGTGGATTCAAACAAATCATCTGTTTTGGAACAAAGTAAAAAGGTCCAGGTGTGAAATCATCATTAGTGTTTGTTAGCAGTGCACTGGACTTAAAAGTATGTACAATATAACCCTGTGCATGGCAATATTTGATGCTCATTCTCTTAAATGGGGGATGGGCTGGTAGATGGTTTTACAGTTGTGTGTCACACAGGGCTGTCAGAGAAGAGACCAGGGTTCAGGCACCCAGTGTACCATAAGAAAAGCCAGTTTTGTCTTTAGACGTGGAGACAGAGATAATAGAAGAAATGAGAGACACATTAATAAGGAAGCTGCTAGCAGTTAAAGATAGCAGAAGTGTGGGGCAGAGGAACATGAAGAGGGACAAAAAGATTTCAAACATGACGCTGGTACAGGATGCTTCGTGATTAAGATCAAAAATCTATGCTTTCAACGTATTTATAAAATTAATGTCGGCGTTCAGCTTTCTCCATAGAGCTTAGTTTGGTTCTGCAGTCACTAAAACCCTGACTAAATCTCCCTTTACACCATATAAAGTTTGTTTTCTCTCACCTTTTATTCGTTTCCCTACTTGGTTTCTATCTTTCCTCTCTTATACACAAATAGGGTGTTGCCATAGCAATGCATGTGTCTTTTTTTCTTCTTCAGTGTTTTATACACATCTACGTTCTTCCTCAGCCCACAGGCAGTTTCATCCATCAACAGCCCTTTCAGTCACTAATGCCACCGACAGACAGGTACTCTATGTGGGCAGACAGGTCAAATGCTTTATGTTGTATAACTAAATAGAATTATGATAGTTTTCCATTGTAAATGACAGGGAAATAAAACTGTAAAAAAGAAACGTCAGTTAAAAGATCCAGCTGTTTGGTTAGCTTTTATGTATCGTCTGTCACAGGGATGTAAATTAGGTTCATCCTCAACTATTTTAAAGGATTTCTTCAAAAGATATTGAAAATAAGTAAATATTTATCAGATTGGATCATATTTGCTGCAATAGTTTTATTTTTACCCTAAGCTCTGACATCAAGGGTGTCCTAAAACTGTGAAAGTGATGTTAGGGACTGTCTCAAAAGTGCAAGCTTATTGAGTACACTATTGTTTCAGGAAATAACCTTTTTTCATAGGTCCTCAAAACTGACATTATTTTGATCTAGGCAGTTATAAATCATTGAATATGCTCCAAGCTGAAAGTAGCGTTCAAAGACAAAATGTGCTTTGTTGTTTGATTTATTAGGTACAAACTGAAAATGTTGTGCAATAATGTCTTTTTTGTGAGAAGTTAAACACACAAATATGCATGGAGCAGTGACAATAAAGCTGTTAGGGTGGTTTTGAACTTTGTACTGTAGACGCCAACAACTTTCAACATCAGTCTTAATACGTTTTTTAAATAACAGATTGCAGTTGCTTTCTGTTAAGCCCCTACAAATACAATGACCCTATATCATTCGAAAATTATATATTAAAAGGCAAATAGGGGAAATTCATCTAATAAGGTCTTCAGAAAGGCAAATCCATCAAGAAATGTACTCAAGTTTTAAAAAAAGATCCATAAGCCAAAAACATGCAATTTGAGGGATGTTCCAAACTCTAAGGTCCTGATTGTGAAACATGTTTTGCAGAGCTTGTTTTCTTGACAGAGTTTTATGTTTTTCAGATTTTTTTTTTTTTTTTTTTAAAAACACCCTTACTTACTGTCAGACATGCTTTCTTTCTAAACACAGTCATTTGTGCACTAAATAACCCCTCTATTCAGTCTGAGTTTTTTTATCTGGTTAGTCACTGTAAAATCCTGAGCAGTCTGGGGTCAGATGGGAAGATGTTTCAACTCATTCTGCCCCTGTTTGACTCTCTTTGTCTGATCACTGCTAAGACTTAACAGCAAAGTCATGAACAGACTTAAAATGATGAACACAACAATTCACCAACAGCTTAGTGATTATGTTTTCCCCTGAAAGCTAAAGCACAGGATGATGATGGTCATTAAAATGCTTGTGTCACAGAAAGAGCTCTGATAATGCTGAAGCTATTATTTTTGAGTTTTTTTTTTCTTTGTGAAATGTTTTAGTATATATTTTTTGACATTTTTAAACAGCAGGAATGGAAATTTAATCCCTGAATCACACAGAACCTCTGCCATTGTACAAAAAAAGAAAAGAAAGGTTTGAAAAATCTGTAAGTATCTTTGTTGGTGCTACATTTTATAATGGCTGCTGTCACCTTTAATAGATAATCACACGTTTACTACAAAATGAGGCCTGCTTTCCTTAGGCTTTACATGTTAACTTTTTATGACACATGATGTTGGACACTCTTTTACCTGTAAAGGTGTCGGGGGAGGTCAGTGGCATCCCATCTAAGTGAGTCATGTCCACACCAGAATGTTTAATATTACCCTTCACAAGTCTCTTTATGAGCTTCCATATCTGGACTGCAACATCATCAATGAAGTCACATAAGAGCCTAATAGCCTGCAATAAAAAGGCAACAGTTATATCATCTGTGAAGTCACAAACCAGGCATAGTAACCTCTAATAATACCTGACTGTGACGTCACCTGTGCGGTAAAACAACAGACTAATGCATTCTCTGTGACTGTATCTGGCAGAAGATGTCATCAGGATAGTGAGGTCTTTGAGATGTTGTCACAATTGAATCAACTGGCACAGGTTGAGGGAAAAGTGAAGGATAATTAGTCTGTTAAATTCTAGGTAGATCATTTATAAATCATTCAACAGCTTTGACCCAAAACCAGGGTTTTTTTAAATGTAGTTATATAATGAATAACAATCTGCATATTTCGAGTTGAAAATGACTCAACACAATTCTTGTTTAAAACCATCCTGCATCTTGCAAGGTCAAGACTAGCAAAGGGCCTCATTTGCACATCTAAATGGATAGTGAAGGTCTTAAGTGCATGGCACCAGTGCATTTATGTTTTATCCAAAACCCTTTTTTTAGTAGACACATAATCTAGAGGCAAAGTATTGTGCAAAGGGTTTTGCATTTAGTCTCTTTATTAATGATAGGTGTGTTTTAGGCCTGACATTAATTAAAATGATATATCATCTCCCATTTACTTTAAATGTCAGGTCGGCCTTCACCTGGGGCATTACTACTTGAATGTGGGCCATGAAAAGTTGTAAGATTGGCATCACAAATTAATAGTCGCTGAGCTGCAAATGGGTAAAATAGTAGTTACGTTTATTACATTTCTTTCCTCTGAAGAGTTCACTCTGTCCTGTCAAGTTCCTGACCACAGCTTTTAGTTTGCTGCTTTGATGCCCCACATTTCCTGCATAAAATCATTTATGAATGAAAAAACTCACACCTGGAAAGTTTGTGCTGTTTGACACAGTTTAGGCTTATTGACTGGATGATTTAGTTTGTCAGAGCTGATTCACTATTGAGTAGAATGCACTTAGTGAACCCATTTTTAAGGTGAATCCTACTATCTGAAGAATTTGCCTTTAAGAGAGAAAAACATTAATATTATATTGACTAAATTAGTAAGTAAATAAGTTAGAAGCTCTATTTATAAAGTCCCCTTTTAAGAGCAGGGACATCACAAAGTGCTTCAAAGAGTCAATACAGCAGATGTTGAAGGATAGGTTGGACCAGGTTTTTGTTGGTCAATCCCTTTCACCTGCCTGAATGTGACCACAACTCATTTTAAGACCAACATGGCCATGGATGCACAGATGGGTGCAAGTCCTTTTTCCGTGTATATATTATACCTCATGGGTGACAGGTTTGAAAACAACAACTGTGTAAGCTGAAAAAACAGCTAGACATTTGCTCTAGATCTTGCATGCTTTGCATTGGATGTAAAATAGGGCAAACATCTTCAACTGGTTGTGTCTTGTTTATGTTATGAAATGTACATTTTCCCTGACAGCTCTTGGCCAGCAGGTGGGTCACAGTGGTCAAGGTTCTCTCAAGCTCTCTACTGTACATTTACTTTTTTTTTTTTTTTTTTTTGCAGATAGTCTCAATCGTCTCATCTCAAACATCATTTCACGACCTCTGTCTATTTTTCATTTGTCAGGTGGCGAGATGGGAGTATCGAACACGGAGACTCTCCAGGCTCTTTGGCAGCCCCTACCTGGCTTGTTACTGCCTGGGCTTCATCATCATCCTGCTCAATGTATATCGCAGCCACAGGTGAAGGACACACTTTTTTTTCATATTCTGCTCAAGTTGAGCTTTCTTGCAGTATACACTTCAACTGTGTCAGTATTGATGGGAAAAACATTTTTCTGTTTCATCCTTTCAAAATTTACAAAAAGAAGCAAAGGAACAAATTAAACATTTCTTTACTTTGCTTATTGCTTACTGTGTGTTCAGTCTAAACACACTTTCAGTCAAGAGCAGTGGTATTGTAAGTGCTTGTAATAGCAATACATAACACTCAAAAACTGACTTATTTAAATGCTATTTATTCTTAGCTAGTGAACTGCTGTTGGCCACATGTGAACCTACAGCCAGGGACCACCTGGTTTTGTTTAAACTGAGCTGAACCCCTGCAATCATTCTGTGAGGGCTGAGTTTAGGCCAGAACAGCTTTGCTCCAGCTGTTGATGGTCAGTAAATATCTGCAAAAAGTAGCCAGCAACTTAGCAGCAACCTTCAGGTTAGCAAAATGAAGCTAACATGGAAACATGATTTCATAAGAGGGGGTTTTAGTCTGTGCTTACCTAACCCTAACCCTGTGCTTAGTACAAAAATACTATAATAATTAAATTAAACTAGTGACTTTTGTTGCACAGTAAATCCTTTACAAATGTAATTAATTTTCAATAAGTTGAATCCCCAACCTGAAGCTCATAGTGTACCGATGTTATACTCTTTAAGGCCTTAAACAGCAAATTTGTGGGCAACATTGTTTTTTTTAGATTTCAGCACTGATATCTCCACAGTTGTTAAATGCATTTTAAGCATTAAAAGTGCATTATAAACTTCCATCTCCCTTTATTTCATGAGTACAGTGCCTTTTTTAATATTAGTTTCTGTTAAGAGAGAAAAGTCCTCAGGGACCTAAAGGTATGGAGGCTTTGTTTTTAAAAGAGGATTGTGTCACCTTTCCGCTTGGTTCTGCAAAACAATTCAACCTTTCTCCCCAACCCACTGACTTACAATGTGAAATACAGGGTGAAGTTTGTTATTATATAACTTCTTCCTCAATTACCAATTTTTTTTCCCAGTTTCTTCTTGATGCATAATTCTGCACCTTGCTAAGTAATGTTAACATCCCTTTGGCTATCCTCTTCCGTTTCGAGCACAAAAGTACTGCTCTTATCCCTTTCTCTGTGTTTCTCAATTGCCCTTTTCTTAAGCCTCTTCTTCTTTCTTCCACCTCTGTGTCCTCTTTTCTTCCTTACTCCCATCCTAATCTGTGCCTACGGTTCTGTATGTGCCAGTCACCCCACGCCAGCCATCATAGAGTGCCCAGAGGAAGTACATGCTCCCACACCTCCCACTATGGTTCAAAATGGTGACAAAGCACCCTCGGCGAAACCACACATATACAGTGTGCCAGTGCGAGAAAGGTTTTTTTTCTTTCTCTCAAAGGATGTCTGTGATGTCTGTTGCCGGGCAACAACTCTTTTGTAACAAGCTGCTTCGAGGTGATAAATCATCTTGCCAGTTTTCTCTTGTGCTTCTGAAGAGAGTGTTTATCAACAGACAGTGGAACACTGGATACTAAAAAACTAGAAATATATAACTCATTAACTGAGATGGAATTGGAACAAAAAATGTCAATAAAAATTAGAATTTTCAGTTGTACAGCCTTGACTTAATCATAGAAAAGTAAGTCATTGAAATAGTAAGTAGTCATTTTAATAGTAGTGACACTGACATGCTTTTAGATGTGCTTTTGCAACACATAGAAAGCTTTTCTTGTCATGTGTTTGCTGCAATTTAAAAGCACTCCTGTGCCTGCCTCAGTTTTTCAGCAACATATTTAAGGGCAGCCTCTTTGATTTACACATGAAGGTTGACTTTTCATTGTCTTTGGATGTACTACACAGCCTGTTGTGTCATGTCCCCTGTGCGTTGTCCAGTTCAATCTGAGTTTGGGATCAGGGACTTTGAATTTATGAGACAGAGTGATAAAAAAGGGTCTGGAAATGAAAAGGAATGGAGAAAAGGTAAATAAAAATATCCAACTTACATGGGATTAGGAGTATCTTTCTGTGTTAATAAGGTCCAGCATTCCTGCAAGTGACACTTCACACCCTGCCATCAGTTCGAGGATGTTCTGCTGATGGACAGTTGGTGGCAATAATAAACCAATAAATGTGGCAGTGAATCTAAAATACAAGCAAGCAAGCAAACTGTGCTGTGCTGAGCTTGGTGCTTCCTGATTAGGAGTGACAACTCAGGAATTCTGCAAAACCATAAATAGTCTAATATAGTCTAAAATTTTGTCATTTGAGTTGATTGCCTTAATTTTTTTTATAATGTGCTTCTGATTTTGACAAGACTTAAATACTGATTGCATTTTAAAGTAAACATCAATTTTATGTAGCTCAATTAAATTCAGTTCTCTTTCAAATGTTCTTTGGGAAGAATTTTAGTTTATAATTCTACTGTTTCAAAACTTCAAAACAAAACCGATTTGGAACCACAAACCACTAATCTAAAGTGTGCAGTCCTGGAAAAGTGTGATATAAAATCCTACTTCTATAAGGTCAGACTAAATAATGTGTTCATATACCAGCATACATAACATTTTTGACTCGGTATGCCTACATATAACAACCGCATAATTGGATAAAATACCAGATTTTCATACATTAAAAACATTAGTATGTTTTAATGTTACGTAAATATTAATATCTTAATTGAGTAACAGTGCTTATGTAGACACAGCTGGAATTCTAGCATAAAATATGCAGTATTTTCTCATATATTATAAGTATTTATGACCAAAAAAGCAAGTATTCCCATTTCAGAGGGGAATGGATGTAAAAGTAGAGCAGAGAAAGGTGGCATATGGATTAAATTGCAGGGTACCTGTTAAACTGATATGAACTACAAACAAAACTGTACAGACAGGTTTTACTGCTGACACGACAGATAAATCTTATCAGATTTCCCTCATATCCTTCAAGTTTAAGCCAATATGGACATGAAGTAGGCCAAAAGTTTCATTGATATTGGTCTTAAAGAGTGTTATATTTAGCTTGCTGAAACTCGCAGAAACCCTTTGAGGTCAGAGCCTTTCTAACAAGTTGTAACACTCTACTTGTCTACATTGCAGAAAGACTTGAAACTCAGACACAAACATGAACTTCCTTTTTATTCTCTGCTGCTGTCTGGACAGAGTTCATTCATGAATGAATCTCAACCCCACTTCAGGTTCACCTCCTTAAGCACAACTTGATAAAACTGCACTTGTACTTCTTTATTGAAGCACAATTATTGCATGTGTAAACTAAAAAGAAAAGAATACTTATAGACCCTTTATTGGAAAGAAAACAGGATGCTGAAAATCACATAAAAAGCTGTCCTCATATGTATGCGTACTGCAAGTAGTTTTACAACTTACTCACTCTCTTGTAGTGATAATGAAGTTTCGAAAAGGTGATCAATAATATGCTTGAGGGACAACTTCATAAAATAAGCCATTTATCGTAACAAGCAAAAAGACGACTCCCGCACATTCATACCTGTGTTTTAAATTTCACATAAATTGAGTGAAGACAGTTTATTGGCAAATAAGAATCGAACAAACATCTTTTTTCTTGAGCTGCCGGTGTCATCGAGTGCACGTTAAATGTAATAACAGCAATTATTTTCAAATGGACACACAGCAGTGTCCTACAGCCGGATGAATAATGCCTTAAACACAGTGCTTGATTCACATTCCACTGTTATGTATTCTACTGTTGCCCGATGGCAGTTTTTCTGGATGACCTGCATCGAAGTTGATGATTGAAAAGGTTAACTAGATGATAACATGGCCTGCTTTGCTGCCCTGTGGCACTTTGATTAGCTTCTGCCAATTAAAATAAAACCAAACCAAGAATGAACTTAATGAAATGAATGCTACTTTAATTATTGTAAGAAGATGAAAAAAAGAGTAGAAAAAAGTTCAAATGGGGTCTGTGCATTTTAAAGATAGTAACAGTAACATCTTGACTGCCCCACAGCACATCATGGCAAAAGTTCCACAGGGTTCATGGGATTTTTCATAGACTAACAATTACTTTTCCTCATGTTGATGTCTTTATGTTCTTATCTATTCATTGTTTGGAAAGAAAAGCTTCTTCGGCATTAAAGAAAAGAATTAAAAATATTTTAAAAAGCAATTCCAGGCAAAATAAACTTTTGACAGTAAACTTTTTAAATCTACATTTCCTGACTAGATTGATGCATAATGCTGTCACTAAAGTGAATACTTAAAATGAGCTGTGAGCGCCATTGCAGCTGTGCCTGCATGGTGCAAATGATTTTTTAACGCAACTCTGTGGTAAGCAAGCATTGTTTACCTTAATGATGTTATGCAGGTGTGCTTGGTTGCACAACAACAGTAAATGCCTTTTTTTCTGACGCTTTTTTATCCAGCAGCTCGCTATGATTGTTACATATTTTACCTTCATCACTGAGCTCTTTTCAGCCTCTTCCTGGCTCCTGCGGTAAAAGTCCCATTCATTTTTTGCAATAGGTGGTGTTACGTGACTCACAGTTGGTGCTCTTCCACTGCTTTTATGGACATTAAACTTTCCCAGTTCAATCATCAGTACAAAAGATTGACAACTGGGTTAGAAAATATTAGATTCCTTGATTTTAAGTCAAAGGTACAAGCCTGTGTACATATGTTTGGCCAGTAGTGGCCTTAAGGCTAGAGAAGCATACTTGTAATTCACTGTATTCTGCTGGTGCAGGGATATATAGCATATTGTAAAACTGGGTGAGGAAAGTGGTATACTGGGCTGCTTCTATAAGTTAATGTATATTGCAAGCGGGGTCAGGGCATTCAGAGAGCTGGGCTGCCAATGATACTTAACTAAATTAATCAGTATTTAACAAATAAACCAAAACTTTGACTCTAAAGGTGTATATGCGCAGGAAACAACCATAGCTTATATTTCAGTTATATGTGCTGCTAAAGCCAAGTAGAGGCTACAGTGTTGAGGAATTATGATTGTACATTACATTACAATGTACATTTAAGCTTAATTTCCCTTTAAATTTTGAATCATTATCAATAATAACTTTAATTATAAGTATTTAAACTTGTGGTCAGAGCTCGACCTAATTAGATTGTTACATTATTCAAAGAGTTCAGTGTTTACATATTAAGTTGTCTTGAGGTTGTGGTTAATGGCAAAGGAAGAGCAATAGATTTTTGAGAGAGTCACTGCCAACAGCACCCTCTGACCTCTGGTGTAAGAGTTATTATTCCAGCATAGATTCAGGTCTCCACCTGGCTAACATCCAGTCCCAGGAAATGATTGATAAAATGAGACTCATGCTAATCTTTGAAGAGTCCTGTCTCTCACGTCACCACACTGAATTTAGTTGTTGCAGTCGGTGTGTTTTGAGCTAACAGAGGCGAGAGCAGATACTGTGCTTAGGATCAGTGAGGCTTGGTGCTCAAAGGTGCCAGAGGTGTCGGACAGTGTTGATTGTCGGATGTGGAACTTTTAATTTGAAGAAGGCGACCGTATTGTTATAGTCTTGTTGCTGCTGTTTATGTTCCACCGATGCAAAATCAGAAATGAACATAATTGAGTGCAGAT
>JAQMCX010017249.1:0-18025 GCA_029814765.1 Acanthurus leucopareius | reverse complement strand
TAATGCCCACACAGTGCTCAAGGCGGGAGATTAAAATGCTGTGGTCGACAGTGTCGAAAGCAGCAGACAGATCTAAATGCACTAGCACGACAAACTTTCCAGAGTCTGTTGACAATAAAATATCATTTGATACCTTCAAAAGTGCTGACTCGTGATGACTGAGACAGTGAATGCATCACAGAGCTTTTAGATCTGTGACCTTTGACCTCTGCAGTGCTGAGGTCGAACCTCATGTCTAATCTGGGTTGTAGTCTTTCTGGGGGTTCAGGCTGAGTGAACTGTGTTGAGTTGGAACAGGGTGGAGGTGGAGGTGGTGGTGGAGGTGGAGGTGGTGTGGAGGCAGCTGATGGGTATTAAAGAGCCTGAATGCCTCGTTGAGTTTGCATGAAATTTGCACGGTTCAGAAAGCAGCGATAACCTATGAATGCCTCACACCGAGGATTTAAATCAGATGCCAGACTGATGAGGAGTGAATGTAAATCTGTGTGTGCCGTGATGCGTTCATGTTCTGCACACATGAACCACACTGAGTCACATCAGATGACGTGATGCGGGCGTGGACCCGGCCTGCCGCGGAGCCTTTGGGCCGAGCGCTGCGCCGCACCACGCCGCGTCGCTCTGAGCTCTGAGGTTAAGCAACATGCCATGAGATTTTCATACTGCAGAGTCACAGAGAACATGACTGATGGACGTTTCATAACGTGATGAAACGGAGACGTCCCTCCTCTGATGTTAACAAACACCTGAAACCTGCAGACACTCAGACTTTCAGCCGCTGGAGGAGAAACACCTGCATCGAGCCGAGCCCAGGTGAGTGTTTCCTCACCTTCCTGTGGCGTCACACACGTCTGTGAAGACTTAAACTGTTAAACTAACTGAAGATGAAGAATGAGACAGCAGTTCTTCACTGAGAAGCTGATGACATTGAAATGAGGCTGTGAGCTGCTTCTGACAGGTTTGACAGAAGATCCTGACGAAGTTCAAGTAAATCTTCTTTATTAACCAGAAAAACAAACTTCCTGAGGTCCCATCTGAGTCAACAGTAGAAAAAAGAAATCGAACTTTTACTGACATTTTTAAAAAATTCAGGTAAATTCATCCATTCACATAAAAACAAGTGTGGGACTTTAAACAAAGGAGACGGAACTTTTCCTCCTGGATGAAACCTCGTGGCTCCTGACGCCGACTGAAGTTCAGGAAACAGACGGTAAAACCAGGAAAGTGGGGGAGAGTTTCGGCGTCATTAAGTTTCGCCGGTTCAGACTGAAGAAAATAAACCTGATGAACTCCTGATTGTGCAGATTTTACATTGAGTTGAATGTTTTCTGCGTTTCTCTCCGTCTCATCCCTCTCTTCTTCTTCTTCTTCTTCTTCTTCTTCAGGTCTCCGTCACACGAACATGTCAGCCAACCTCACCAATGACTCCTCCCCCTCCCTCCACCCCCCTCAGTGCCAGCAGACGGAGGTCGGCCTGTCCATGTACTCCGCCATCATCTTCACCTACGTCCTCTCCGTCCTCCCTCCCTCCGTCTTCGTCCTCGCTGTGGGGATCCAGCGATGGAGACGACAGCGCTCAGGTGCATCAGCGGCGACCTCGACCCACTCAGACTTCTTCACCTACAACATGGCCGTGGTGGAGCTGGTCGCCGTCTTTGGTTACGTCCTCTTCTTCTGTGGCTTTTTCAGCGACCACCCCGTGATACCGTTCGTAGGGCCCACCTTTGGTTTGTTCTCCTGGGTCGGACAGTTGCTCTTCCCCCTGGTCACCTGTGTGGAGCGCTACCTGGCCGTGGTTCATCCCATCACCTACCTGGGGCTGAGGCAGGGGGGCGGAGTCAGGATCAGAAACATCACCACGGCGTGTGTTTGGCTGACGTGCTTGGTGGGGGCAGGTCTTTCGATCGTCCTCTACATCTTCCAGATGAACTTTCTGCCCTTCTTGTTCCCGCTGGTCCTCTCCTTGCTGCTCATCACGTTCCTGAGCCTCTCTGTTCTCCGCGTTTTGATTCGTCCACCGCCAGGGAAAGAGGGCGGGGTCAGGGCGCAGGCGGACCAGTCAAAGCAGAGGGCGTTCAAAACCATCCTGGCCATCACGGCGGTGCTGTGGTTGAAGTTCGGCGGCAGCGTGGTCAGTCTCATCATGAGTTACTCCACAGTCCTGAAGCTCAAGTGTTTAGGGGATGTCGCCCTCCTGATCTTCTCTCTGCCTTGCAGTCTGGTGTTGCCTCTGCTGTTTCTGCACCGAGCAGGTAAACTTCCACTCTGCAGCGAGCCGGAGTGAATCAGGACGAGGACTCGCTCATTCATGTTCATAAAACCTCCTGCTGTGTGTGTTTGTTGTAAACTATTGATTCAATATTTCTTCCAGACTGTTGATTTTTGTGTAAGATGTTGCATCATTTGTGAGGAATAAAACAAGAACCCCACGAGTCGACTGTTGTCTTTCAGTCTTTAAATGCAGCAAGAAGCAAAAGAAAAGTTTTACAGTCGATCAAGCGTTTGGTCAAAGGAGCCACTGCTGCAGATGCAAAGATGGAGCAGAGATCCACTGGATCCTTTCACGAGTCTGACGGTCAGCCATGAGTTTATATGAAAACACTGCAGGAAGGTCCCGTCTGTGGCTCTGAGATAAGGGAGGCTGGAGAAACCAGCTGAGGCGAGGTCAGATACACCCGGTCTGAGTCTGACGGCAGCACAGTTCATCTGAAGCACACATGATTAAAAACACACACACACACACACACACACACATATTTATATTAGAACATGTGATCACAAGAACACTCAGTTTTGATGAACTCAGACCTTTTTACTTTATTATGTAAAAAAACACCCCGTTACAAGTAAATTACTAAATAAATAAACAAGTGAATGATAGGTAAATGTCCTCCATGTTCACACCTCCTCTCTGATGCTGTTAATCATCCGTAACCTGTCACTTCCTGTTGTCACTTCCTGTTGTGCAACTGAGCGAAAGCGGAAATGTTTAAATTATAAAAGTTGAAGCTTCTTGTGTTCATGTGTGGAAGCTGTGCTGAGATCTTCTCTGATCACCGAGCTCCAACAAACCTCTTTTCTCCTTTAAAAACAGAGAGTGAAAAAGTTCAATAGTTCAAAAGGTGAGAATCAGTGAGATGAGTCACGTGACCATTTCCCGTAAGCGCGCGCGTCTCCGTATCATGTAAACTGAGTTCATTTCCACCGCAGCGAACCCGCAAACTTTCATCCCGCTCAGTCAGCGTGTGTGAGGCGAACCGATGCTCCTGTCGGGATGAAGCTGGCGGGGTTTCAGCTCCTCTGCCGGTGTTTGGTCCTCAGCATCATCTCCTCCGCATCAGGTCAGTGTGGCACCGTGACACGCGTCTCTGGACCGCAAGTCCACAGACACGCAACCTGCGGGTCTCCACTCAGCGCGCACGTTACATCTCAGATTAAATAACCTGCACTGACAGTGAGCTGTGAGAAGGCCGAGAGGGGCCGTTTCCTGCCCCGTTAAGTTGTCTCCAGGTGGGTTAAACCGTCCCGTTACCGCGCGAGAACCAGCTTATTATTATTAACTCGATATGAAGCTCAAATGAACTCCTGAGAAAACGGAAATAAAAGGTTCAGAGGAGAAGAAAAGCTTGTGAACACGAGTTTATGTTTATGTTTATATTCAAAGTTCATGTTCGACCGGAACGTTTGTTTCCTTGCAGCTTAAAAACGTTAAAATGTCCGTTTTCCTGCCGGAGTTTCACAAACAGACGCGTGTTGCTCGTTTGCTTTGACAAGCTGCTGCTCGCGCTTTCAGACTCACTTATGGATTACTGATCCACGTGTATGATGAAGATATCGATTACAAAATGACAAAACATGACTTTTCATCCAGTCGGGGTTTCGGTCATGACAGAGCTGCTTCCTGTCAGATCCGCCAGGTGACTGACGCACCTGACGGGAAACAAACACCTGCAGGAACTCATTTTCCACGAGCAAATCCTGTCTTTTGATTTTTATATCTTATAAAGTAATATTCAGTGGATCATTAAGGACTATTGATTGAGTGATGGGTAGATAATCGATAACTGTTTTGATCATTTCTGCAGCAACAAGTAAAACTCTCACATGTGAGGATGTGTATCACACATGTATGATGTGGTTAGTTCAAGTCCTCTGAACGGTGTTTGGCCTCGGAAAAAGGACCGTTTGATGACGTCACCCTTTTTTTCCCTCTGTTTTAAGACATTTTGCGGATAAATCGATTAACTCCGACAAATAAAAATAAGCAGCCAGTTCAGACTTCTTCGGGTTCATCGGTTTTCTGAGTGTTTGGTTGATTACTGAAGTTGTAATCAAGTCTGTTTCCAGGTGTTCCTCTACCTGCCAGCTCACCTGGGAAGATAGTGGCGGTGGCCGGCAAAGACGTCCGCCTGCCGTGTGACGTCAGGGACACAGTGGCCTGCTCACGTGCGATGACGGTGGAGTGGTTCTGGACCGACGGTGCGTCCACCCTCCAGGTGTATATTTCCCGCTCTGGTGAGGAGCTGACGAAGGATCAGGCGGAGGAGTACCGCGGGAGGACGGCCGTCACGAGCGACTGCTCCCTGACGCTGCGGGAGCTCCAAGTGCGGGACACTGGCACGTACAAGTGCGTGACGGTCACTTTCAGCTTATATGTTTTCGTGTTTGCTGTGGTGTTTTTGGAACAGAACCTGTTAAACTGGACGTGTCTAAACTTAAAGAGATGAGAAGCAGCCAAACACACCGACAGAAACGTTCAATGTTCACGTTTGTTCAAGTCGTAATCAGAGATGAACCTGTGAATCACACACTCACTTCATTCTGAGATTAATGCTGAAATAACAAAAGACAGAGCGTCTTTTCCCTGCAGGTTTTGTTTTATTAAGTAGTTTTTCTGTTATTGGCAGGTGATCTTATTTCCAGGTGAGGGGGAAGTGTTTTTTCTATAGTTTAATTGAAAACTTTTCATAGTAGTGTTTATTTTATCTTAATTTCTCTCCATCTCAAGACATATTATTCTCTTTGTGCTCAACGAAAACACAGAAAGTCTGTATAAAGAAACTGGACATGTTGCAGGACGAATATTGTCCAGAGATTATTGTCATAAAATGAACAATTTTCTTTTTCTTTTGTGTTTGAAGTTTGGTTCCCACTCCTAGGTGACATTTTTTCACACACACATATATGTGTGTGAAAAAATGTCACAAAAATGTCATATATGCTCTCCAGATCTGTAGAATGAGTAAAGTCTCAAGTTGTCTTCTGTCCTCTGGTTCATTGTCCTGATCCAGGTGTGTCCTTGTGAAGAGTGGAGGAGGAAAAAAGGAAGCGTCTGTCTCTCTTGATGTTGGTAAGACAACCAACTTACAGCCATGCTAGCAGCTGTGTGGAGGTTCAAAAGCTGCTTCTAGCTAACACCAGCATGCTAGCATGCTAACAGAGACACGTTATCATGGATTCCACTGCTCTTCTTTGCAAGTCTGCAGACAGTCGCTCAGTTTCCAAAAAGACACTGGAACATGGCGTGAGCGTGTTAAATGAAACGCTCTGTGTTTACATTTGGACAGAGTGCAAGCAGACTGACAGCTAGCCTGTTAGCTAGCTAAACAACAGTTTTTCTAACCCACAAAGTGCAAGAAAAAGCCACAATATCCAGCTGTGATGCCTGAGCACCAAACTAAGCACCAAATTGTTTAACAGGAATTAAAGAAAATAATACAAATGTCAGGTTCTACATTAAGTAAAAGGAATAAATCCATTTGTAGTCGAGATGCTGCCTTGACGCGTGTGTTTGTGTCCAGTCGAGGTGTTTGAGGTCAACTTATCTGTCCAGAGGACTTCAGACAACAACCTCATCATATCCTGCGAGTCGAGCGGCTGGAGCCAAGAGCCGGTGGTTTCTCTGCTGGACTCCCAGAGGAACAATGTGACCAATCACACTGAGTCTTCAGTCCAAGCCGACGGCCTCTTCACTGTCCAGGCTTCCCTTAACCTGACGGCAGCTGCAGGTAAGACAAGCAGTCTGTTACCTCGGCCCAGGGCCGTTTCCTATGTGACTGAAGAAAACTTCCCAAGAAGAAGATTCTGATCTGATCAAAGCTTCTGTTTTACTCAGATCTTAAAGAGGATTTAACTTTATTTTTCCTGAAACAGTGACAATAAAAAATGGGACGTTGATCTGTCGAGCAGAAATATCTGGAATGAATCTGTGGAACGAGACCAAGATTGATTTAACAGGTAAAAGCTTTTGTTATTTCTCATTTTTAGAATATTTTATCAAGTAAAAGGGCTGATTCTCCATCACCAGTAAAAGTCCTGCACTTAAAATTCTGCCTCAAGAAACATTATACAAAAACTGAATCAAAGAGTAATAAATCATTGTGATGGTACATTATTCTTCACGAACTCAGTCCTTTGATAATCTGAATGAGCAGCTCGATCGAATCATCACAGCTTCTTCACATGAATGTAGTTTTTCTTCTGTTGTGTTGTTCGCAGATGAGTTTCACTCAAGTTTGGTTTGTGAGGCAGCATGTGGTCATACCGGGCTGGTCGTCCTCGGGGTCCTTCTCTTCCTCTTCGGGGTCGTTGTTGGAATCGTGGTCATGGTCTTAGTCTGTTACGGGAAACTAAGATTCGTTGAGAGAGGTTGGTCTCTGCTGTGTTTCATGGAGAGTTAAATGGTGACAGTAATTTTTATAAAAGTAATTATATCACCGAATAATCTGGCGTTGTTGTTACTTTTGCAGTTCAGATCAGCTCAGATGATTCGCTTAGTTCAGGTAAGCCAACTTGAAGACTGATGATGAACCTGCACAGAAAATAAGATGGTGACTGAAACGGCTGTTTTCCTCTGAGCCCTTAAAGTAACATAAGTGGAAAAAATACTGTACGGCCATTGGTTAATAAGGTGTGGCCACAGTGCAACACAGTGTGGGAATGACAGGTGTTCATACCTTGTGGACACCATAGTCACTTTAGGGGCTCCATAGCTGTTTGTTTGTGTCCTGCAGATAGTGAGAGAACCACAGGTGAGCACTGATCACAGTCACTTACCTGTGTGATCAAACGGTTTGAACTGAATATTTCAGTTTCAATCCTGCATCTTTCCTGCACTGGCTGCTGGAAGCTCAGCAGCTCAGCAGCTCGAGGCATCGGCTTCGTCCACTCTGCATGAAGTGCAAACTGATGTATTTTAGTGGATATAAGAAATGGATTGTTACACCTCTAAATAACCTGACACTGTCCCTGTTTCTTTAGATCAGCGCCGAATGGAGCCGCTTCTCCCAGGTAAGTCAACGTGAAGACAGATTAAAAAAAAAAACTTTGAAAAAAAATGTAATAGTGACCTAAACTGTTGATTTGTGTTTGTTTTCTGCAAGAAGTGAGAGATTCACAGGTGAGCAACGTTCCCAGCCATTCAGGTGGAGACGACAGCAACCACGGACCCACAGCCTCCTTTGAAACAGGTCAGTTGTTTGACTGTTTGATGAGGACATCTGTGATGTAGAACTAGTAGTATTTCGATGGCTCCACTGTCATTAGAAATGAATAGAGGTAGTCAGTGAGACAGGTCTGATGGTGTAGGTGAGACAGGTCTGATGGTGTCGGTGAGACAGGTCTGATGGTGTAAGTACGACAGGTCTGATGGTGTAGGTGAGACAGGTCTGATGGTGTTAGTGAGACAGGTCTGATGGTGTTATCATTTCATTTTTTTCAAAAAAAAAAAAAACTATGAAAAAAATGTAATAGTGACCTAAACTGTTGATTTGTGTTTGTTTTCTGCAAAAAGTGAGAGATTCACAGGTGAGCAACGTTCCCAGCCATTCAGGTGGAGACGACAGCAATCACGGACCCACAGCCTCCTTTGAAACAGGTCAGTAGTTTGATTGTTCGGCAAAATCTCAGAGCGATAAAGTTTTGTTCATATTAGCTCTGTTGACACACCTGTGTTTCCTTTGGGAAAACGACTCCTGAACAACAGAAACAGACGAGGACATCTGTGATGTGGAACTAGAAGTATTTTGATTGCTGTCATTAGATATAAATAGAGGGAGTCAGTGAGACAGGTCTGATGGAGTAAGTGAGACAGGTCTGATGGAGTAAGTGAGACAGGTCTGATGGTGTAAGTGAGACAGGTCTGATGGTGTAAGTGAGACAGGTCTGATGGTGTAAGTGAGACAGGTCTGATGGAGTCTGTCCTCTTTGTTTCAGAATATGGAGACATCAACAAGGTGGACACAGTAGGAGCTTCTGCAGACACAGCGATACGAAACGGGCTGAGGAGCGGAGGTCAGTTCAGATCATCTGGACAGGATGCTGTTCAAATCGTAACGCTGCTCCTCAGGAGGTTAACCGGCCCTCCAGGACATTTTAAACCCCGTTGTATTTGTTCTGCTCCTCACTTTCATGTGTCTGATTCTCACTTTCAGGGATTGAAGCCTCCAGAGAGATTGCCAAAAGAGACAAAGAGGAGCTGGACAAGTACAGAGATCGAATCATCAGGGTGGGACAAAAGTGCGTACCGAAGAGTTTGCTGGTTATAAAAAAAAAAAAACAGTGTGCTGTTTGATCAGTGATGGCTGGTTCGTGATTTCTTGTGTCTTCTTGTGGTTGTATCCCTTGTTTTGAGTCTCTTTTAATCAGCAGGTGAATCAGATCTCTCAGGTGCTTCTATCTGTTGTAGAACTGCAGCTAAACTTTAGTATCTAGTTGAAAGTGGACATGGATGGAGGCCGTTTGGTCTCATGTCTAAAACTTTTGATGTTTGATGTCCCACTGCTGATGTCTCTGCAGACTGAAAGTCCACCCCGCCTTGATCGCTGCCATCATTTCCAGACAGTCTCAGGCCGGGAAAAAACTGAAGAAAGACGGCTACGGAAAGTTTGACTCCAACTGCTTCGGCCTCATGCAGGTGTGTGTGGGGATCAAATGGTCCAGGTTCAGGACAGGACCTGGTCTTTGTCTCATGTTTGTCCTCTGGGGTCAGGGTTATGTTCTGTCACATTCTGCACTGTTTGACAGCTGGTGAGTGAGTTAGCGGGTGTGACAGTTTCATAACAGTCACACACTTCTGAAGTGTGAAAACCACAAGAACATGTCTGAAAAAAGTTCAGACTTGTTGAAGTGAACCATGAAGAAAGATGTTTTGGAGGAGGAAGAACACTCAGGGACCGTTGTTCTGCAACATCCTCCAATTTTTATGCAAGTACACAGTTTTAAAGGATGTTCTCTGCGAGCTGAAGGCCTTCTGGTTCTGAGGAATCTAAAAAAAAATCCCCAACACATTTTCAAGGTGACAGTCTGACTCACAAGGCCGGTTATAATCCTGTGGTGTTTTGGTCTGAACCGCATCCTACTGGAACTGGATCCTTCTGGAACTGGATCCTTCTGGAACCGGATCCTTCTCTCATGTGTAACACCAAACTCACAGGAACGTCTTTACGTGAGCAGTTTGAGATCACAGAGAGTGAAGTACAGATATTAAGTGGAAAAGGAAAATTAGTCTTTTTATGTTATAAGCAAATCAAATCTGAAGCCTTGAAGTCAAAACACAGGTTGAACTGTGAGTCTTTCTTAGAAATTGACAGCACAACTGGTAAATTCCAGGAAATGCACAAACAGATTTGACCTTTTCTTAGTTTCCTCTGAACCTTGCAGGTTGAAAAAACACAGTTCATTCATGGTTTTGGGTCGTGAATGCGCAGCTGAAGCCACAGGTTGTTTGTCAGCCAGGTGTGAAGACTTCCTGTTGAAGGCTGAGAAGGTGAAACTAAAAGTTTTTACTTAACAGCTGATCACAGTTCATCTCCTTCTGTGCTTTTTCTAATTTATGTTACAAATGTTCTTGAATACATCTTCTGATGCACCTGAAAACATCATCTGGTTCATTGAACGTGTGACCTGGGGTTATCAGATGTTTCGGGTCTTTCAACATCAGACTCCTTTGCCGGCTGATCAGACAGCGGCTTGTGTTCAGGTGGCATCACTTGCCCCCATGGTTCTCCTCTCCAGATCCAGAGCCATTTTGAGGCTTTCTCGGCTGCTTTGGTGGTGTTCTTGATGGCTCTGCTCCTTGCTGTTCCCGTAATGCCCAGTGCACTGAGGGATTTGTGGAGTGAGTTCCCCACAAATCTCCTGCAGCCCTCGATGGGCATGCATCTGGCCTTCAAGCCCTGTGCTTGGCAGTCGACGACCAGATGTTCATACCTGGTCCTCTTCCTTTCGTGAGCTTCTCCCAAGTGGTCCTCCCAAGGCACTGTCAGCTCCATTATGACAATGTTCTTGGTGCGCTCTGAAACCAGGAGGATATCTGGCCTCAGAGTGGTGCTAACAATGTGCTGGGGGAATCTCAGCTGCTTCTCCAGGTCTACAAAGAGCTGCCAGTCCTAAGCAGCTACCAGGATCCCTGCTGAGGCCTTCTTCACTGCCCGTGGCTGCTCTCCAGCCTTCACAAAAGTGATTGCGCAGGTGGTGTTGCACCCTAGGCTACAGTCGCTGATTCCTATGCTGATGGCATCTGCAGTTGGTTTCAGCACCTGGTTGTGGTGCCATGTGTGACAGCCCTGGCCGAGTGCTTCTGGGCAGGAGCTCAGAATGTGTTCCAGAGTTCCTCTTGCTGAACACAGTTGGCAGTTCGAGGTCTCCACTTATCCCTGGGTAAAGAAATTCGCTGGGCTTGGCAGGACATCATACACTGCCCGAATTAGGAAGGTGATGAGGTGTGGCTCACTTTGCCAGAGCTCTGTCCAAGTGACCTTACGGTTCATGGCCTGCTCCCACCTGGTCCAGGCCTCGTGCTGCCTCAGACCAGCCACTCTGCTTGTCCTTCCCTTCTCCACAGCGGATCTGACTTCCTCCTGTACTTGCCTGCGCTTCTCTTCCCCTTGTACTCCTTGTGCCAAGATGGTGTTGGGAACAACCCCAGGCCCGCTCTGCCACAGGCCACCATTTCCATCAGATCTTTGTGGCGCAGTCGAGCCTCTGCATGAAGCACGGCAGCCTGGGCACTCCACTTCCTTCCAGTCTTCACCACCACTCCTGCCTGGGTCACCTTTTGGTCGTTGGAGTCTCTGTACATAAGTACCTCTCGCGCTTGTGTCACCTTGAACTCCTCTTCCAGAGACTTCAGGGGCAATCGGAGATTTGAGGTGTTCCCATAGAGGGGGATGTTGCTGAGGCTTCTGGGCAACCCCAACCACCTCCTGAGACAGCTGCTGACCTTCCTCTTCAGGGTCTCCACAGTGGAGATGGAGACCTCATAGACAAGTAGCAGCGAGAGTATTTTTGGCAATATACCATGCTGGTAAATCCACGCATTAAACTTGCCCAGAAGGCCAGATTGATCCATTGATCTTAGCCAGCTGTCCAGGTCCTGGCAAGTGGAGTGGACAGATGTGGAGTCCTTGAGGCTGCTGTCAAAAAACCTTGCCCAAGCTCTTCACAGGTTGCTGTGAGACCACTAGTATCATCGACCCTTCGATGTTGAAAGGGAACCAGTCTGTGACCTTGCCCTTCTTCAGCACTAGCGAACAAGACTTAGCTGGTTTGAATCCCATCCGAGCCCACTGGATGAGTTTTTCCAGCCCTTGGAGGATCCACTGTCACGGTGGCTTGGACCAGTTTGTAGGGGATGGAATGGAATCAAAACTCTGAATAAAAGAGGGGTTAGCTTGTGACTCGGACATAAAAACTCAACAATTAGAAAATGAACTCGAGCAGGTTGTTTGATCGGTTGAGATAACACACACAGTCTTTATATTTAACTAGTTAAAAAACGTCTTCATGAAAAACTAAGGAAACTGAAAAATGTTCATTTTCATCATTGTTACTGTGGATTTTAGCCTGATTCTGTCTCATCACCTGCAGTGTTTCACTGACAGTGAAGGGAGGGTGTGTCCTCGGCATCAAAAGCTGTGGTGGTTTCTCCTTTTCTTCTTTTCTTTACCACTATTGTTATTTTTGAGAGAGGGGCTGCAGTTTGTGTCAGCGTCACCGAGGACACTGTGATTGGTGAACATGTCTCTTTGGTGCAGATCAATAAGGCGTACCATGCAGTGACAGGAGACGCATACAGCGAGGAGCATGTGCAACAGGGAGTTGTCTTCCTCATCCAGCTCATCAAAACCATGGAGAGGATGAAGCAGGACTGGACGAAGGAGCAGCAGCTGAAAGGTAAAGACACGTCTGCGCTGCATGAAGTGAAGCGAAGCTTCAGGTGTGAAAGTGGAGTTTTATCGCTGCACCTTTTGACCGAAGTCACATATTAATTTACACCGTTGTTCAAAGAGCATTAAATTTGTTACAACCCGGATCTTACTGTCAGCCACGTGCCGTGATGACACTTCACCGACCAACTTCATTGACATTTTGAAGCTGCTTAACATCTGGTCATGTGACATTCACAGCTGTATAGGAAACGCCACAGCGGGAAAACTTTGATCAGGCTGCTAAATTTAACATCTGTACCTTTTATTTACAAATCTTAGTGTGAAAAATCAAACTCAGCAAACTGATCTTCATCTTTACCAAAGTCAACCAAGAAACCGTCTGGACTTTGTGCGTCTACTCCCCGAAGCTTCGTAAGCTGCCGTGTTAGTCTGTAAAAGTTCGACTTTCCCTCTGAAGTTCTGCAGTGCAGTTTGTTTGTTTTTGGCTGAAGGTGTTCTGGGAAATTGAGGACGGATGATGTTTTTACTGTCTGTGTTTCAGGTGCATTGGTTTGTTACATCGCAGGTGAGGACAAAGTCATTCCTCTGGAATATAAAGAAATTGACAGCGTGGAGCCAAATGAAGACTTTGCCAACGACGTGATCGCCAGAGCGCAGTGGTTCGCTAAAAATGGCTACTAACTATCAGATTGTTTTCTCTCTCCTTCCTTTTTAAAGGCAAAGTCAGAAATCTTAATCCAAAACTCTTTTTGTCAAAATCAGATTATGTCTCCTCGGGGACCACTAGCATTCCAATCTGTGTCTGCGCTCAAAAACAAAACAAAAGAAACATGGCGTCCCTTCATGGCCCTGCCTCTGTGAATGGGGATTCAATAAACAGCTCAGACGGAGACACCAAACATTATTCCAGCCAAGCAGCAACAGCTCCTGTCATGGTTGCTGACTTTTTAAAGAGAACTTACTTTCCCTCTCAACAAGTTTATTTACTGTGAAGGTGTTTCGTGACGCCGTTTAACAGCCTTAGCAACTTTTTAAGGCTAGCTGTGACGTCTGAAGAAAACAGTTTTCCGTTAAAAACATCACTTTATCGTCGGACACCTGCCGTCACTCTGAGCTGCAGCGGTTCGTGTGTTTACAGTAAATCACGTGTTTCATTCATGTCATATTTTACATGTAATCAGGTGCAGGACTCAATGCAGTAACTTAATGCTTAATTCTGATAAATGTGACAAACTATAATAATAATAATAATAATATAACGTTTATAATTAACTTCATCTGCAGTCACAAAGAGAAGTTTGCATCAAGTGTTAATAATAAAAAGGTGATGTGCGAGGCTGCAGCTGACTGAAGATGATGTTTGACCTCCAGCTTGTTCCACCAACAAGTTACAAAATGAGGAAAAACAGCCTCTTCAAAAACGGTTAATTACACATTGTTTTAATACTTGAAAAATTAATTTAATGGAGCTAAAACTATTATTTTTTCATTGATTAGTTGCTCAACCAAAAACGAATGACCATCAAACTGATCATTAGTTTTGGGTTTTTGGTTGCAGCTTTTAAAACATTCATTTATTGTGACAGTGAACAAAATCACATCAGTGAGTCGAATCGGGTTTTAAGAAACTCATGTTTTTATTTTTGTGACATTTTATAATCAAACGTCCAGTTAATTTAATCACAGAAAGTTATTGTTTTAGCTGCAGATCAACCATCAATGGTTGGTCCTGAATAGTGTAAAACCTCTGTGGTGCGAAATACATAAAATGTGTTTTAACTCCTGTTTAACCATAAAAAACTTTCCTACAGAAACCTCAGACACATTAACTGAATTTTGAATTTGTTATATTTCAGTGTGTTTTCTAGAACAAGTACTTTTTTTATATTTATAAGCTAAATTTCCACCAAAGACAGGAACCATAAACGAAGAGCCGAGTCCAGTTTGAAGGTGTCTGGCAGAATAAATCCTAAACTTATTTTAAACAGTTACAGCGGTTCCAGACAGTCAGACACCAAATGTAATGAAAACACAGTCACACGGCCTTAAACAGGGTTTTCTGTACAAATTTATCTGACAGATACAAACTGCAGGAATGTCTGAGATTTTTCATGTGCAGTATTTAAAAGTCACATTTGCATATGTTTTATAAATTCAATGAATGTAAAAATGTGTATATTTTTCTTAAAGCTGTGAATGTGTGTTTGCTGAAACTTTGTAATGGCAGCTTATGACTCTAGTTTTTTACATATAAAACCTGTGAACTCGTATTTTCATGTGGCATTAGCTGCATCCTGATGTGAGGTATCTGAGGACCTCCACCTTAGCAGAACATCTGACCTCAGAAACATCTGGAGGGAAAATCCAGACCTTTTCTTGAGCCGACAGATTTCAGCAGAGAATCTGTCCAGTTACACAGAAACACTGCCAACATGTTTTCATACAGTCTCCATCTTTAATATATGAAAACAGTTGATTTTTTCAAAGGTGCTTTTCCTTGAATTTACTATGCAAGTATCAATAAATATCACTGCCGTGAGACAAAGATAACCTTGGAGCCAAGTAAAGAGAAACCCAACGAATGAAGACTGGGACGTTCAGACGTTATCACAAAACTTGAAATTACACTTCTTTTGTCATGACAACAGATGATTTGTTCATATTGTGGTACGTTTCAGACGTCCTTCCGTCAGTGTGTTTGGTCAGTGTTGTGTTCATGTGTCCCTCAGAGTTTTTGTTTTGCTAATATGAACATAATGTGAATGTGACGCTGTTACACGCGTGAAGACTGTGAATACTTAAACGCGCAATAAAGAAACTAGTGAACTCATGTCCTGCTCTGTCAGTGAGCTGTGTTGGTGTTTCTTAATCCATCCATCATGTAACCGCTCATCTCAGGAAACTCGGTGATTTAAGCAGCTCAACACTAAATATCATCTGATCTGGTGATTTTTTTTACAGAAAATATTCAGGTCATGAAACATGCTGATCTGATGCAACTTCAGAAGTTAAACATTCATGCAGAATTTTCTGATGGAAATGCAGAAAATAACCAGTAGACAGAGTGGTGATTTTAAACTTCATTAAGCATTGGAATGAATAAAGAGATGAAAGTGATTCAAACTAAAATAACCTGAATGTTCTTAAAGACATCTTTAAAATCTAACATTAGTAAAACTTAGATTTAAGTCCTGAAATTTATTTTTAAATTTTTTTGAAAACCTCAGATGTGAAAGTTTGCTTCTACATGAACTACAGGATCATTTAGAAAAGGAACCAAAACGAAAAAGAATCTAATTAAATAAACTTTAGAGTAAAACTTGAAGCGATTCCTTCACAGAGAAGATTTGAATGTTAAAAAATCCTGGAAATGATTCTGGCTCAGAGGAACAAACCAGCCAGTCACAGCTGCAGCTGACTTATTGTCCCGCCCTCTTAATAATGATCATTCAGATTAACAGACACAGCACAGAGGAAGCTCAGACAAACTGCTCGGGCTTCTGGGTAGACGTTGGCGTGGTTTGTGGTGGGAGGGGCTTGTGCTTCTCTGACGATGCTCCCTGGTCGCCATGGAGATCAGAAGGGGCCTCAACTGGGGGCAATAGGAGAGGACAAGAGAGCAATCAATCTGATGATTTCACATTTATGTGCATGTGCATGCTCTGAAAGACAACTGCCAAACAAAACTCTGCGATCAAACTACAGTTTTATTTGACTGGATTCTCAAAAGTTTCAGATGTTTACACGCTCTGTTCAACAAGATGAACTTCATGAATAAACCACGATGTGCCTGCAAAGGCAGAAGATTGTAACCAAGTTATTAGAGTTCTTCTGGTCTCTTCGGATGGTTTTTCTTGCTTCTAAATTCTGCTGCAACTGAGATGCTGCTCAATAAAAACACAGTAAAAACCATAAAGAAAACTGACACTAGAGTTTAAAAATAAATCTAAAATATCTGACCATATTATTAAATCCCATATTTATTTCAATGGTTATTATTTTTCCAATGAATCACCCTAACCCTAACCCTATTTCACCTTGACGTGAAAGTCGTGTATGAATGCATGTTATCTGTCATCCTCACAAGAACAGCACAAATGTGAGTGTGTGTGTCTCACTCTGGATCTTGGACAGCGCGAACTCCAGCCCCTTCATCGCTTTGGCTTGGTTACTTTTAAACCGGGCGAGACCGAACTCCTGATGCAGAAACACAAAGAGCGAAGTCTCATTTGGACTGAAGGTGAACTGGTTTTAGCAGGTACATGACTTCAGGAACCAAGAGAACCAGTCACACTGAATGACAGAATGTGTGTGTGTGTGTGTGTGTTCGCACCTGTATGGGCCGGCCCAGGCCGTAGACAGCTGAGGAGATACAGGCCTCCCTCCTTAGTTTGGTCCAAGATGGCCGACTGCGATCTTCCTCGAACAGACAGCGCTCCACCACCATCTGACACACAGAACCCACTGAACGTTACAGAGCCGCCATCTTTCACTCACATCAGCAAAGAGTTCAACTTCCTGCACACAAAATGAAGCTGTGCCTCGTTCCACAGAGTGGGAAACGTAATCAACCAGGAGTCCTTGAACGGGATGTCTGGAGAGCCTTCGTCTCACATTAATGATTAAAGTAATTAAACTCTAAAACAAATTCGCCCAGTGGTCAGATTTACAGGACTAAAGTGAAAAAAAGTTTAGTTTTTTTGTCTGAGTTTTCCTTCAAACTGCTGGTTTGTTCTGCTGACGGTGCAGATGCACTAACGGAAGTGTGTGAAACTCTCACCATCAGTGTGTTGTGGTTCAGGTTCCAGGTCTTGGTGGTGAGCGTGTGTGTGTGTGGGTCCACAATGGAGTCCTCCAGGACGTAGACGGCTCGCGCCATGTGAGCTGGGAAGATGCGCTCCGCCCATGCCGGCAGCCGGTTGGTTTTTGTCAGCAGTCGCCTTGACAACAGAAGGTTGCTGGGGGTGACCTCACGGTAGAGGACATCTTCAGTGAGGACGTGGGCGCTGACACACAAAAACACAGTTGTATGTAAAGAGTGCACGTATTTAGTGTGTGTGTGTGCACTTCAGTACTCACCTGTATGGGTTGGGATAGCGTTGCCAGAAGGCAGCCAGCACCTGATGCCACGGACTCTTTATGTCGACCTCACTGTGGAAATACCTCCCCATGTCCCCACACACACACACACGCACACAGACACACACACACACACACACACACACACACACACACACACACAACTCAGAGCCAAGTCATTGAGGAGCTGCAGGAAAAGAAACGAGAGAAAAAGACACACAGACTTGAGTTAGGGTGAGTGTTTCCTGCAGGTGTGAAGACAAAGAGGGTCATGGGAAAAGACTCAGAGTCTTAAAGATGAACATTATTCTCAACAAATTTGATAAACTTACAGACTATTTCTCATGTTTAAATCCAACTGCACAACATTATGTTCAACATTAGCTAAACACATTGTGAAGTTGTGTTAGTAAAACACTACAAAAACACCCTACGAAACGTTTGGTGCATTGTGCTGATAACACCAAACCAACAAAACATCCTGGACCTTTACCTGTACTGAGGCCCTGATGCTGATGCTGTAATATCATGTGCATATCAGCACTGTTCTACTGTTTATCAATCATGTGCAATATCAGCACTGTTCTACTGTCTATTATAGCATGTGCAATATCAGCACTGTACTACTGTCTATTATATCATGTGCAATATCAGCACTGTACTACTATTATAGCATGTGCAATATCAGTACTGTTCTACTGTCTATTATAGCATGTGCAATATCAGTACTGTTCTACTGTCTATTATAGCATGTGCAATATCAGTACTGTTCTACTGTC
>JAQMCX010017248.1:0-18043 GCA_029814765.1 Acanthurus leucopareius | reverse complement strand
AGACTCAGAGGTACCCTGACTGACTCACACCTGGATGACATACTCACCTTGTCAGTGAGCCAGCTGAAGCCTAACATTGAGACGCTAGTAATGTCCAAAGACCAGCTTCATGTGTCCCACTAGTATTAGCAATTTGCAGTGTTAATTGTGCATTGTTTGTTGTTATTGACATTTTGCACTATATTTGGTTGTAATTTTGTGACTGCACATTGTTTTTTTGTTCTTCAAACTAAAGCTTTGTTATTTTCGTGATAGCAAATGTTCTTTAAAATGTTTTTGCTCTGATGGAGAAGAATGCAAATTTGTACTTCAACAATAATTAAATTAAATTTATTATTTACAATTATTTGTGTTTCATGCTTAAAATTGCAGGCACCTGTTATGGCTTGTCTGTTAAAAAACATTTAATCTGTAAAACCAGTGTGGGGTTGATCTAAAGCTCCACTAGCCAGTGCATTAGTATGTTTGTGGCTACAGTATTAAAAGCAGAAGTCAATGAATAAAATCCTATTGTGGGGGTGTGCTGAGTGTCTGGCCACACTGTCATTTAGAGTCAGACTTGCATCCTCCACTTTGCGTTTTGCCTAAAGGCAAATTAAAATGGGTCCAGCCACCACATTAGAAAGGTGGTCACACACAACTTTCTGACATCAGGGCAACTCTGTAGTTGTTCAGGTCTTCAGCATGAGTCTTTTTGGGGAGGGATGATGGTGGATTCCTACCACTGGCCTGGCACACAGCCAGAATCCAGAAAGCACTTGAATAGCTTGGTGAAGACCCCACTCAGCTGAGTAAAGGAGTCTTTGAGCACCTTTCCTTTGAGCCTGTCAGGGCCAGGGGTTTTGTGTGGGTTTACTCTGCTAAGTGAACCTATGGTAAGATGGTAAGAGTTTAGTGGGATGCACTCGGACTGAAGGGGGTCCAGTTTGTTGGTCTGTTGTGGCTGTTAAACCAGGCAAAGGACCTGTTGAGCTTCTCTGCAAAGGAGGTGGGATCTGGGCAGTCAATCACCACAAGTTTGGGAGCTCTGCAAATCATAATGTTATAAACACTTGACATGCCTCCCTTGCATTTCCAAAAGTAGCCTTCTACTACACCCT
This sequence comes from Acanthurus leucopareius, assembly GCA_029814765.1. Classification (NCBI taxonomy): domain Eukaryota; kingdom Metazoa; phylum Chordata; class Actinopteri; order Acanthuriformes; family Acanthuridae; genus Acanthurus; species Acanthurus leucopareius. The sequence continues at coordinate 16,943 of JAQMCX010017248.1, read as the reverse complement.
GTTTTAATGATGGAGCTTGACCAGCTTAGCTTTTCTTTTTTATTCTCTCCAGTTCCCTCACCATTAGCTTGTCACCTCGTAAGAAAACCTTAGTCTTTCGAACCAGGCAAGATTTTATGTCCTTTGTGACACTTTTTTTTTTTTCGATGTATGGTTATTTGTTTGGGAAAGACCGTTTTCTTACAGTAAGCTGTATTGGAGGATGCCATATCAGTCAGTGAATTTAGATCATTTAGATCATTACGACACTTTTTTTTTGTGACAGCTGTGGTATCTTCTGCAGTAGTGCTGTGAAGTTGCTGATGAAGGAATCTTCGTTTACACTGACTTGATTGTATATAAAGAAGTTTATTACAAAGAAGTATAGTATGGATCAGGCCCGGTTTGCCTGAGAGAGCATTCAAAGCCAATGTGAATCTCTAACGTACAGCTCAAACATTTCACTTTTATAGTCCTGGTGGAGACATTACCATTACACCAGGGATGCAACTCTACATGGATGGAACCCTTCAACTGTCATGCACTCCATGGGAAAGTCATATATCCCACAAAAACAGGATATGTCTACAAAACAGGATGAAGCTGTAAGGCTTCAACTTCAAGGCCATATTATGTTGCAACACAAGTTAACACACAAAGAAGATGTATCAAACCATAAAAGGGCATAGTGAGAGATACCAATAGATAAGAAATATTAAACCATGTAGGGCCATAGCATAATATACCACACAGCTGCACCAGTTTTTAGTTTTGACCTGAACTTTGGCAGCAGCAAAATCACATTGTGGTCAGAACGTCCAAGAGGAGGGGCAGGGTTTTAAGATAAATGCATCCTGTATATTTCCATAATACTGGTCCAGTGTATTTTGCATTCTAGTGGGAATTGGGACATTCAGATATCTGAGGTCACAAGCATTTTGCCTCTCAGCCTGTACGCCTCACCTTGAGTAGGGCAAAGAAGACCAATTAGCCTTTACCTGAAAAAAGGTTCAATATTTGGGCCCTCTTCAAACACAACCATCTTTAGCTGGTCTAAGCTGCCAATGTAACCTCCCTGGTTGCTTTCTTAAGATGCTTGGGCTGACCCTCCAGAGGTAGTGGTGCACCAGTGCTGGTGGGAAACCAAGGCAGCTGAATTCAATGGGAAAATGATTGCATGTCATTCTTCTTGGAAAGCCTCATCAATCTAGTTCAGGTACTAGTCACAAGGGAAAAAAAATATATGTGGCAAAGACTTCCTCAAGGGAACAAGAATTCTACAAATGTGTTTCAGTCATGATGGATGTATTGAATGGCCTAGAAGCCATAATTTATATTGATGATGTGTTCATTACAGATGACACTGAAAAACAACATCTGGAAAAGCTACAGAAAGTCATCAAGAGGCTTACAGTAGAAGGATTGAAGCTCAACCTCAAGAAGTGCCAGTTTTAAGTTAACCATCTGGGATATTAAGTGTTTACAGAACTGGAACTCTCAGAAGATTACACAGAGAAAATCAGCCAGATCATCTCACCAGCATCAGAGAATGATCTACAGGAAATCCTGGGACTCAGTAATTATGTAAGAGATCATGGTCCTCATCATCAGAGTATGTCCAACTGCTATATGTTTGCCGATTCAAGTCCATGCAAGACTTGAATCTCTTCATTTGCAGGGTTTTCATTGATCCCTGAGGGTTGATCAGGCTGGCTCTGTTTGTGATGGTCTTTCGATTTAAGGCCTTACCGTTAATCACAGGCCTCCAGCCTTGTCCTGCCAACTCAGGCTTCTTTACAGCTTGAATCAGGCCGTTAGTGATGGGATTAGGCTCCTCTCTCATGATACCCAGGGTATTCAACTCCTTCACTATAACATCCATCTCCTGTACTGCTCAAGGGTTGAGGGGATAGTGTCTTACTGGTGGATGTACTCCCCCTTCAATGGTGAGCACATACTTATCTCTACAGTCATTCTTTAATCAAGCCAACTATGCTCCAGCGATAATTTGCCTCTACCTTTCTTTTCCTGTCGCTGGAAAATCACTCTCTTGCAGCTTCTGTTCGGTTACTCCCAGGATCTAACTGTCTTGTCCAAAGAAAAATGAAGATTCAGATGGGAAGGAAAAGGGAACTTGGATCTGGATAGACCAGAGCAATCTGGAGAAGATGAAAAAGTAATTCAAGTAGTATCTCTGCTGCCAAGGAGCCTCACCACCAGGCTTGTGGCAGAAGTAAGTTGTGAGGATGATGATGCGGTGCTGAAAGTGAGTCATGAAGGAGGGGGAATGGTGACATTGTGGAGTTACAAGTTGTCATCTGTGGAGAAGAAGTACCCAAAAGAAGAGAAAGAACTGGCTGTTCTAGCCAAGTATTGAAGTGCCTTAAAAGACCTTGCACAAGGCCAAGGAATCAAGGTCATCACTTAGAGTCAAGTTCACAAGTTCCTCAGAAAAGGGACCATTGAGAGAACCAAAGCTACCAACACAAGATAGGGAAGGTGGAAAGACATCCTACAAGACCTGGATCTTGAAATTGGACCTGCACAACCTCTAAAAAAGAAACCTCAAGAGTCAAGCCTGAGTGGAAGAGGGGCCATATGAATGGGTGCTCTACACTGACAGATCTCACAAAGGGCAAGATAACACAATCTACTGGGGTTTTATACTCAAGCAGAATGGTAAAGAATGGTTCACACATAAAGGAAAAGTCTCAGGCAGTGCCTAAGCAGAAGAAGTGACAGCAGTATTGGAGGGGCTGCTGGAGCTGTCTTAAAATTAAGTGGTCTTTAGAAACTTTCACCCCTTACTGGTGTGAATCTTTGATCTTGATGTAATCAAATGACATCTTGGGTACATCAACCATCCATCGGTTCATGCCAACTATGCTTCACTTCACTTTTCGTGCCACCTCCTAATCTGACCGCTGGATCCCATCACCAGTTGTAAACTTACTTGCCTCTTCCTAGCATTAGAAGTTAACTTGTTCTTCTAAAGGTTTGACATTTCATGAGTTAGGAAATAGTAAAAGGCCAGAAATAGAACACTGGATAAAGTAAAATTGGTTTACAGTTTTTGGAACACTAGGATATTGGCCTATGCAGGACTGGTAGGAAGAGGTAAGGATGACTTGCTCTCCTAGGAATGATTTGCTCTCCCAGAACTTAGTGATGTAATTCATTTTTTGCAAGAACTTGATTTACTCTCCTTGCATAGACAGAAATGTCTTGTATCTTCTAAGAAGAATTCTGATTAAAGGAACTGGAAAATGAATTGTTGGTAAAACTAGGTGTTAAATGAAAGTGTTATTTTGAGGGATCTTGATTACTGAAAATGGGAAGTTATTTTAGTAGAATGTCAGAGAAAGACTTAACCGGTCCTGAAAAGTACATGTACATTAATTATGGTACTGACAACAATAAATTGTTGCAACATGGGTTAAATTAACTGCAGATGATGGTCTTCTCGAACTTCCCTGAATTGGGACATTTGACTGGACCAGATTTTAAAAACATTTAGAGAGAAAATGAGTTCTTGCCCAAATAGACACAAACACTTCTTTTGTCTTAGACTTTGGAGGAGTGAGAGTAGATGCCGAAATGCAGGATCCCAAATGGCGTCATCGGAAGATAAAAAAAAAAACCAAAAAACAAATAGTTCTATTGGAAGAGAGAAAAAATACAATGCAGACAAAAATCCAACAGACTCCCAGTTATATGGAAACTCTAAACCTCTTAAACGAACAAAAAAGATTCAATCAAAACCATTTATCCTAGTAAAGACCAAAAGAACCAAGTGATGATGAAACTACTGATGATGACACTTTTGATGGTGATTTGATGTTAGAATACTCAAGATCTAAGGTGAATAGCCAGCAAGAGGGAGAGGTGTGGGTTATACCAAAAACAAAAGGAACAAGAAAGAAGAACAAAACTTGCTCCACTGATTACAATAGGAATTAAAGCTGCAAGCAGCATTTAACAGACCCTTGCAACCTGGCGCCTGTAGGGAAAGGACCACTGTCACCCTAGACAAGGCAAAGTACTTGTGTGTTACATTTCTATACAAAGAGAGTTGCCTGTGCAGGAGAATTTGCAAATCACATGGTGATTGTCATACCGGGTTTACTTGTGGTAGCCACAAGGGGGCACAATGATTGTGACCTCCATTGGACATGTCATTTTCCTAAAAATGGAATTCTGATTTAACATGTGAAATTTAGGACAGAACAGATAAGCAGCAAAGAAGTTACAACCACGTCCTTTTCCTTAGCGAAATGTGAAACTTTTCAAGCTGCCATAGTTATGCCATCTGATGTACCATGACGAAACACAAGCTTTCGCAAACTTTTTATAACAGAGGCCTTAAGTGTGCCCAGACATAACATCCTGTAGATTAATTTTGTGGCAGAAGTCAGTTAGAGTATAATACCTGATGATTAAGAGTCTTTATAAGTGTGACCAAATATTGTCATGTTGATGTGTTAAGTGCGGGTCTCTTATCATGCATGTAAAGTTTGGTGCAGATTGGACCTTTAATACAAAAGTTGTAACAATTTAATTTTTCATGGCGGGACATGAAAATTCGTCCCCACATAATGGCCACACCACATAACACCTTTGAATTACATGGCCATTTTTGGTGATTTGAATTTGTTGTATTTTTTTTAACTTTTCCTTAAATATATATTGAATCAACTTTGTATTTGATGTGTGTCGTCTAGACAACATCATGATGAAAAGTTATCAAAAGATCACGCTATTGTTAAAGGGCATGGCCAAGGAATGGGATTCGGTATGCACAGCTTACAAGCCACACATGCCTGATACTATGCAACTGTTAAAATTAACCTTGCTATCTGACATGAAGGATTAAGTGATTGATGTCTGTGAAATTCCTTGCAATCTCTCACATTTTGCAAAACTTACACCTACGCAAGCACAAACATTTTATGGTGTCAAAGCTTTACCAATTCAGCAAAAGGTTGTATCAGCAGTTGATTTTAATCCTCTTACAAAAATTAAACAAGGGAAAGGTGAAAATCTATAAGTGCTTTACTGCCCATACAAAAGATCTCAACTCAACTTTATCCTGCCTACAACATCCCCATTAGATAACCTGATAAAAGACCAGTAACCCCACATGATGAAACCATTGGGACAGTGACCAAAATGAAACAGTGGAAAATGTGATCCAAGTTCTTCAAATTAAATTGGCAAGTGAAGAGCCTCATGTAACGGTAGAAGTAAACAGAAATCCACATCATCCCTTGTAGACACTGGAAGTTTTTTTTCAACCATAAAACAAACAAAATCTGTCAAATTGAGAAAAATCTGTTAAACTGTGGGAGATGGACACATTCCTTTGTGTCTATCTGTGTCTGAGCCAAGTTTCACAACTTCACACTCCCTTCTCCTGTCAGACACCAGACCCGTAAATCTGTTAGGGCAAGATTTGGTATGCAGACTAAAATGCACCATCTATTATACACCAGATGGCATCTTCTTAAAAACCAATCAAGACAACACAACAGCTGTGCTAGCAGCCCTGGTAGACCAAAATGAGGAAAAGGTAGAGTCCACAATAGGATAGTGTCCAGTGTTCCCCCCTGAGCCTCCTCCTTTAATGGGGATGGTTTGATTGGAACTGTTGAACCAGTGCAAATATTGCTAAAACCTAATGCCTCCCTACCAAGGGTTGCACAGCTTCCTCTTTTTAAAGAAAAGAAAGAGGGTACTCTTCTTACTTTATCCCTTCTAGACCAAAGAATAATAGTACCATGCAACAGTCCATGCAACAACCCCATAATTCCTGTTAAAAGCCAGGCAAACCAGAATATAGATTTTTACCAGACCTAAGAGCTATTCATGAAGTGATACTGCCTCATTTTCCTCTAGTTCTGAATTCAACCCAGTGCTGTCTTCAATAACTGCCAACTTGACTCATTACACTGTGCTTGATCATTCACAAGATTGCCCCAAGGGTACACTGAGTGACCCACAAACTTTTCTCATGCCTTACACAATGATCTCAAAGATCTTTCATCTCCAAAAGATTTTACTTTGATGCAGTATGTAGATGATTTACTTTTAGCATCTGTCTCTGCTTGTGAGACTCACATAGATGTCCTTCTCCAGACTTTGGCTGTGAAAGCTCATTTAACTTCACCAAAGAGGGCCCAAATGTGTCAGAATGAAGTCCAGTACTTGGGACATACATTATCTGATTCAACAGGATTCCTTACCCCTTCCAGAGTAAAAGCCATATTTAGAGATATTGAAGGTTACAGACCCACAAATTTGTAACAGATGAAGACATTTCTAGGAATTATGTTATTGCAGACAATGTATCATGGCTTATGCATCTCTTGCAGCACCACTCCAAGAAATATCCTAACCCTTTTCCTGTACTCTGCCCCTAACCTGGTCAGAACAAGCCAATGAGTCATTTAATAAGTTGAAGCAGGCATTACTGTCAGCCCCTCCATTAGGCCTCCCACACTATAACCAATGTTTCATATTCTTTGTGTATGGGGAAGAAGGGTTTGCACAGTCTATTTTCACCCATAACTCTTCTTACAGACCTTTTTTCTTATTTTTCCTTGAGATTGGACCCTGTAGAAAGAGGATTTCCACCATGTCTAAAAGCCATTGCTGCAGCTGCACTTGCTATTGATAAATTGGCATACGTTGTCCTAGGTTCTCCACTCACAGTTATGATCCCTCTCAATGCACTCAACCTGATTACCAGGGAGGCACACAAACACATAACAGAGACCAGAAAAGCAAAATTTGTACTTACACTCACTGCTCCACACATTACCATCAAAAGATGTGCTAGTCTTAATCCTGCTACCCTTCTGTCTACAGAGGACGATGGTGATCTACATACTGAAAAGACGTCATTTCACATTCATCTAAACCTCGTCCTGATCTTTCAGAGCTCCTCTATCTAACTGTAATCTTGTTTTAGGATTCATTACATCCTCTGGGACACCTCTTAGACATGACAATCTAATTGGAGAACTTCTAAATGCATGTCAACTACCCTCATCTGTTGCTGTTGTTGAATGTGAAGCACACACCAAATCGAATGATCCTGCTTCACAAGGCAATGCTTTGGCTTACCATGCAGCCACAACAAGTCCTGCTTACCACAAACACAGCAGACAAGCGTGAAGGTCAGTCAACTTGGGTTCATGCATCGCACTGCAAGAAGACACCTCCACCATGCACCAGAAATCAGTTTGGTCCCTATGCATTATGTGGGTCCTCTCCTTCATCCCCCACAGAGCCATAGGACGACAAATGACTCCTTGGAAAGGACTTCCCTTGTTGAGAGACAACGCAGACATCAACAGCCTGACAGTTAGACTCCCACAATTGGAGAAGGAGCTAAGAGATAACACAGATACCAGCCGCCTAGGGTCAAGACACCTACAGTTATCAAATGATCAAAGACACAAGCAGTCCATCAGTAGGACTCACTGGGCCCTATCATACACCCAGCGCAAACACGGTGTGCCAGTGGCACAGGTGTCATTGCTATCGTATATCCGGTGTTAGAGAGTCAAATGCGCCTTGCGCTTAGACCAGCCAAAACCTGGTCTAAGCGCAAGGCACAAATGTAAAACAGCAAGTGTCATTTTTGCCACAAGTGTACAATAGCAAATACACTTGCACTGAGTCTGTGTGCCAAGGGGCGGGGAGGTCTGAGAATGATGGCGGAATGGAGGCGTGTCCCAGCGTGTTTGCTATCGTATTCCCAGCACACTAGAGTCAAATGCGCCTTGCACTTAGACCAGCCATAACCTGGTCTGAGCAAGAAATGGCACAGTTGACCAACTTGCAAACACACCTCTCCATAATCGCACACTGTTCTTTTCTGTTTTTGCCTTTCAGCAGTGTAAGATATTTACGTGTTGTAGCAGAGGGGCTCTAGGACCATGCAGAGGCTAGAAGCCAATCAGGTGAAGCCAGGATACTGATAAATGGGCTGATGGACAGCAGGTGCGACAGTTGGCTTCACCTCCCCAGACAAGGTCCTTTTGTTTGCAATCTCCATGTGGCTGTGGCTGTCTTGGACTCTTTGTGGCTCTGGAAGAGTTTGTACTCTCCGTATGGCTGTGACTGTCTTGGACTCTTTGTGGCTCCGAAAGAAAAAGAACTGGAAAGTTGACTGGTTAATATAGAGGTGGAGCACTGACTGCTGTTTAGTTTAGGATTATTTTAGCCTCATATACTTTAATTCATTTTAGCCCTGTTGATTTTATTGTTTAGCAGTTAAACTTTGTATAGTTTAGTTTTAACCTTCTGTCTCCTTGTGTTTCTAGTGCTGCAGCTGGCGGGGTCCTCCATTCACCATTGTGATCAGGGTGCTGGGATTCACTCACTGTAGATGGTAATATGGTTTGTAGTGGTTTATCTTTATTAGTGTGGTGTTTTATTTGAAGGTGTTTTTGCTTGTAGTGCTCTTTTTCCACAGTTAGCATACTCTTAGCGCCCCAGGAGTGAGTGGTTGGCTTTCCAGCCGTGCTACGACTGTCTGTCCTCTTCCTCCTTCTTTGCTGTGTTTTGTTAGAGTTTTGGTAACCCTTTTAATAAATCGGCAGTATTTGTATGACCCAAACTGACTGTTGTGGCCTCTTTATTGAAGCCCCCGTGTCCTACTCATCTAGTAGTGTTACAGTGTGTCTTGGACATATGTAGTAAAGTTAGTAAAGTTCACTTTGAAAATATTTATGATCACAAAGTATACATTTTGAAGTAAACAGTTTGTGTATGGGCATGTGTTCATCTCACGTTTGGCCAAGATGCAAACACCCCTTTCATTTATGTGAGTCCCCCCCTCACGTTAATAACAAAGTAGGGATAATTGCAATCATAATGCCAAATAATCTCAATGGACAGGACAGGATCACAACTGTCGGATCGTCTTCAAAAGATCGGTCGCTGACAGCTGGACAAATTTCCGTGTTCGTCTCAGCGTATTTATTTGATCGGCAAAACAAGTGTGGCAAGGGCTAAGAGGGTTAGATTTGCTTTTTGTTAATTGCAAGTGTCCAACAACACCACCTAGGGGAATTTCAGCCCCAGGGAATCTATTAGAGGGGACCACCACTCTAACACTGACAAAAAGGTCGCACAGGTAGAAAGACACGAGAGACGGAGGTGATTCCAAATAGATTACAACAAAGAAAAGTTTATTAGCAACACATCAAAATTCCAAACCTCAAAATAAAATCTCTTGGTGGTGATGCAACAGTTAACATAACAATGCGTGGCGAGTTATTGCACAATCCTTAAGGGTGCCTCTAATGGTTTGATTAAGGTTGCCAATAAAGTGCAGACACTAGGCACAGGGTTGTGGGCTTACCAGGTGGAGATGAATAACTGAGGCGGAGGGGGAAGGGTCCTGATACTACACTCCACATGAAGAAAAAAAAACTCACTGTTGACTGACACCCAGGTGCACTACTACACAGGAAGTGAAGGGACCGCCACCGCAGGGATCAGTCTGCCACCCACCACACCGGCCCACAGCTCATGTCCAAAGAAAAGAGGCAAATGGTAAGTCAAGGTAAAGAGGCAAAAAAAAAAAATGTAAAGAACTGCCCCGACACCACACTGTACAGAAGGTCACCACCAATGTTGATTGTGCTGTAGATACCACTCGTACACACACTCACACAGTTAACCCAATAAACCAAAAAAAAAGGGAAAACAAAATCTACAAAAAAAAAAAATAATTGCATAACTAAACACAAAATCTACAAAAAATAACAATGAATGGTCATAAAATCTGTAAACAATTACAACAAATCTAATTACAATACAAAAAAACAAAAACAATAATTAACCAAAGATTGATGGGGTCGCTGGCGAGGATCAGTCTTCCTGGTGCAGCTGTAAAGCATATACGGCGTTAATTTCCTCTTCAGAGGCAGCACCACATGCAGTACCACCAACATACAGATCTCATCCAGGGGAAGTTACGAGCTTGCAAGGCAGCAAGCAAGTGTGCACATACACCCAAGTATTCATTTAAAAACTGAGATGTACAAACAAACAAACAACAGTAGTGGAAAACAAATGCAAACGAGCCGTGAGCTTGCCAGGGCGAACCTACAGACAGAACAGCAGTAGCGCAGTGACTTCAGCGCGTTTGTTGTTGGAGAAACACCGTACAGTCCTGGTGGGTACAGTGTTCTCCACACAAAAGTTAATATAGTCTTTGATGCAGCTTGTGAGGCTGTCGATGTCCTCCCCATGAGGATCACAGAGTTCATCCCACACTGTTGTTTCAAAACAGTCCTTTAAAGCGTCATCGGCTTCATTAGACCATCTCCTAACAGTGCAGGTGACGGCTGGTTGCCTGTGCACTAGAGGTTTGTACACGGGCAGGAGGTGAACCAGGTTGTGGTCCGATCTCCCCAAGGGAGGGAGGGGTGATGAGCTTTATGCCTCCTTGGTGTTGGCATGAAATAAGTCCAGTGTTTTATTCTCTCTGGTGTGGCATGTGACATACTGGGTGAAAGTGGGCAGTGTGGAGGATGGAGTGGCATGATTAAAGTCCCCAGAGATGAGAAGCAGGGCCTGTGGATGCTGTGTCTGTAGCCTGCTAGTCACAGAATGGAGTACATCACAGGCTACATCAGCGTTAGCAGAGGGGGGGACGTACACAGCTATGAGGATGGCATGTGTGAATTCCCTTGGCAGATAGTAGGGCCTCATGCTAACTGCTAACAGTTCAATGTCCTTACAGCAGTGCTGCTCTTTAATGGTGAGGTGCCCAGAGTTACACCATCTCTCATTAATAATCACTGCCAGCCCTCCTCCTTTCCTCTTACCACTCTCCATCGTCCTGTCCACCTGTATCAACTGGAAGCCGTCCGCGGTCAGCCATGTTTCTGTGAACACCATGATACTGCTCTCCCTGTATTCATGCTGGTGCCAGGTCAGTGCCGCTAACTCGTCCATCTTATTTGGGAGAGATCTTACGTTTACCATAACGATGGACGGGAGGACGGGTCTATATTGTCTCCTCCTGGCACGGCCCTCTGCTCCGGCACAGGTGCCCCGTTTCCTTCTCCTCCTCACCTCATGGGGGATATCAGGTCTCTTGGACAGCACCGCAGTGTTACACAGCGCTAACAGTTGATCCCTACTGTAAACAATAGGGCCATGGCTGCATATGGGGTCCCTGGACACGGTCGAAAACAGTGCAAAAAGCAGGAGAAAGGCCACCAAAAGCACAGCAACCTTTGTCTCCACAGTGCACAGGTAATAATTAACAAAAACCCATGAAAGTAAGAAAAATAGAAGTGAATAAAAAGGGGGGAAAAGCTCAATAGTGAGCAGGAGCTGCTGCAAAAGGCTGCCAACCTCGCGGCGCCATCTACCTGAATGCCTAGAAATACCTACAGTTCATTAGACACTATGGGTTAGATAACCGCAATAACTTCGTTTTCATGCACAGAATTACATCAAGAGCAACTTATGTGTATGGACATGACTTCTGAGTTAAGATAATAAAGTTCATGCTATTTCAACAAACTGGCTTGTCAAGCATATCCCTTTGCTACAAACTCATGTGCTCTACATTCTGCATTTCACACACATACACATACACACACACATACATACTCAAACAGATTGGGATTTCTAGTAGACAGTATGTATCAAGAGTTTTCTGTGGAAGGGCAAACTTGTGAATGCATCCTGTGACAGGCAACTGATTAGCAGCCTCCTGCTGTAGATAGCGAGTAGAGAAGCCATAGGATGCCATTGACTGACCTGAACACATGGTGCAGCTTTCACAATGGGGCAAATTATAAGGATTTCCCAGTTTTAAATGGGCACATGGCAAGAGAGTAACTGTTTATCATATTTTTTTTACTTCTTAGAAAAATCATTTTCAACAGGATAACATATGTCAGCCCAGATCAATGTGAAATATGTTTACATACAACAATGGCCTGTTAGAGACATATCAATCAGTTCCAAAATATACCATTAATGGATTAAGTAATGTGGGAGGCTGTTAAATACAGTTTAAAGCCAATGTGACATAGGCATATCAAACAAAATCCCATGCTCAAGTTCAAGATTTTTAATTATCATTTTACATTAACATTAACATTTTACAACATATAATCAAATGCCATTGCTAGTCCTCTTATGCTACCAACAGAACATGTGAAAGTAAATGAGTTAGTTAATGAAAACAAAAACTGTTCTTTACATTTGAATGCAAAGCATGCATAGGGAAGTCTTCTAGCTTGACCGTTAAAGCTGGTGGTACTGCACCAGTTACTTCTATATGTCTTGCCAGAGAGCAAAGTGCACAGGCTGCAGCTGGGGTGGGTACTATCTTTTAATATTTTGTGGGCTCTGTGCAAGCACCTCACTGCACCAACATTACTGATGCTCTCTAAATATGTACCAGTGATGTTTTGAGTGTTTTAAAAGCTGCTGCAGAGTCTGTCCAAGTCTGTGAAATGCAGTGCCAGTTTGTGATGTTTCCAGTCAAAATAATTTTTATAACTCCTCTGAGAAAAAATTTACAAGAACTTGGCACAAACTTTTTTTTAAACTTCCATGGCTACATTCACTTTCCATTATTTAAAACATGCAACCAAATGACAGACATGTAACTGTGGTTTATTTATTTGTAATTCCACAGCACAAGGCTGCACAGCAGCAAAAAAAAAATGAAGTAGAAAAGATATGTTGGAGCAGGCAAAAGGAACTGAGTTTCACAACCTGAGGAAAGAAGCTGTCCTCTTTGTATGGTGGTACAGCACCAGATATTCCAAAATTGCTTGCCAGATGTTAGCGGGCTGTGACTGGGTGAGTATTGGCTTTGAGTATTTTTTGGACAGGAATCTCACCACATTTTTTTATTGATGCTTGGCAAATGGATACTGCCTGTAAAGCAGGGGTTGGTAACTTTAGACATGCATGCCAGTATTGGCGTGTAATCATTGACACACTGGCAATAGTGTAGTAGTACTCTCTCTCTAGTAAGTACTCTCTCAGCAGAATTTAAAATCAACTGTTAAACAAAGCACTGGTTTTAAGTGTGGCCTGTCTTGTTTAGTTTGATTGACAGTGCGCCCTCCTATCCACATCATCCACAGTGGGAACTGTGTGCTGCACATGGCCACTGTCCCATCCAAAATTTCCACATTGACCCATAATTCAGATGCAGAAGCTGATGGCAGTGCCATTAGCTTGGAAAGCTAGGTTAGGGCATTCCAGCCCTCATGGACAAAGGAATTCGGTTTTGTTTTTCAAAGGACCAGGCTGTGTGTACTCTATGTTTTGAAAATGTTGTTTGTTTGTTTGTTTTTGTTGTTGTCGTTAAACTGGTTATTGGTCATTATTTGGTTATTTTGTTTATATCTATGCTATTATCCCTAATTTTCTGCCTCTACTCCAATAAAGATGAATTAAATTTTAGTTATATTTCGTAAAAGTTTTATTTCATCGGCCACATTGATACAGATCATGGTTTGCAGTCACTGACATAGTAGTGGAAGGTTACAAATAGACATCTTGAATAAATTGTTACTGTCAAACCACTGTCAACACTTCTTGAAAATGTTTACAATGAAAGTCTACTACTGGAAGGTTTTATTGTTACAATTCTGTGACCCTTGCCACCTTTCTGTGTTTTCCTTTGCATGTTGTAAATAGAAATGGATGGAGCTGTCAGACTCGATGTCCTGCACCTCAGCAGGCTGGGCTTAGAGTATTTAGACTGCCTCCTCATTCTCATTCTCTTTATCAGCTTCTGCTTACTTGTTTTATTTATTTATTTAATTTTTTGATTTGCCTCCACCAGTTTAAATAATATCTAACACTGCATGATCAAATAAACTGCAACACTGGATTGAAATTACTAAACAGACACAAAAGCAATTTTAGACCATATTTGTGCACAATCAGATGCTTTATAGACAGTAATGATAGTACCATAATGGCAACCACTGAAACCTCAACAATTCTCAAAAACAGACATAATGTCTTAAAACTGCCAGATGGAAGTATTTTCCTCAAAATTCATCATAAATAATGCTTATAACTAAATAACAACAAAATCACTTTAAAAACAAATAAAGACTTACAAACCCCACTACTACTCATCCTATTGCCTCTCAATATGTATGTCTCCTCTGTTTACAGGAAACACAAAGCTGTGGTGAGTGACTAAGTGATTTGGTACGTCAACCATAAAAAAATGATGACCTTAAAAAACAATATTTCTGGCACAATATACAATTAGAAAATTAAAATATATCTATTTAATATATAATAGATATAATAGAAATTTAATTTATTTTTCACTTATCTGTTGGAATACAACCATAGAAAAATACAGCAGTTTTAAAACCATCTGTACTACTGAAGAGGTTGGGAAGAGTATCATGTTAGATTGTGTGTATACTATGCAGGGTACTGCACTACTGCTTCCATATGATGAATGGGTCTATTATAGAACCAAAACCAGAAATGTGCATCATTGTGAGTTCCCGTGTATTTTTGTGTGTTTGTGTATGTGCCATTGGATGCTGTGTGTGTGCTTGTATGTGTGTGTCCTACAGTGGGCGTAGGACAGCAGTCTTAAAGGCAGACAGATTAAAAAAAACGATTTCCTGGAGATGCTGACACATACACAAAGACCTTTTTTCTTTTTCTTTCAGTCATTACACACCAGTCTGAGCTTACTGTTTTTTCTGTGTTATTTGTGAAGCAACAGAGACTGGCGGCCTGCAAAAAGTCAAGGCTTATTAGGGGGTTCAGCTTCTGGTAAACAATGAAGCTGGTGCTCAGTGGGAGAATGCTGTACCTTTGAACTAAGCCTAGGGAGATGGCAAAGCTGCAAAGCATAGGAAACACCTCTGTTCTACTTGGGTGACTGTGTGTTATGTGAGTACTGAATGCAGCAGGGGCCACAGCACTCTGATGTGAGGTCTTCTATCTCTGCTAACTGTGTCCGCTATTAACTGCTTCTCAAACTGGAGTCTGGGAACTCCTGGGGCTATTAAGGGCAGTAAGAGGATCCAAAACAAAATGGAAAAGACTTCGATTTTAGCTTATTCCAACTTATTATGATTTGTTAATCTTGAAAAATATCTGTATTTAGCTTGTACACAGAGTTTATTTAGGTTTTCCATCAAAATATAGCAAAAAAAAAAAGTGAAAATACTAAAATAAATTGTGTATTTCAATACGATGTTTGATGTGTTTAAGTATATAAAATTGTACATATAAAAATCTGACGATAAAAACACAATTTTTATAGTGAAATATCAAAAGAAACAACAAACAAGAAAAATGATATGAATAAGCACCTCACCTGTTAATTAAAGGTTCTGCATTGCTTATACCATTTCCCTATTTTTAATTTCAGTAACAGGGTGGCAAATGCTTTCAGATCGTCTAATAAACTCTTCTGTTTGAGTATACTGAGGTTTAAACATTACATTTCATTAATGAATAGTTGCAAAATTTATCAAACCTATGAAAACTGACCTTTCTGTAATTTAATTTTAATGCTTTGTTGACACTGATAACATTTTAGCTTAGGTTGTACAGAGTTTAGGGATATGAAGCATTTGAAGACACTACGATAAGTGACTTCAAAACAAAGAAGACTTTTGTTTAAACTTAAAAGTGCTAAATTTAAAGAAAAAAGAAATGAGTGGGTTAATACAGTTAATTTATCATTTTTGAAAAGCAGACAGAATAAATGAACTTGCCACAAAATTTTAATAAATCAAGAAGTAGAATGCAGTTAAAACAACAGATTCCAGAAAAAAAACAGACTAATAAAGTGATTTTTTACATGACAAAAGGAGGCAGATTGAATTTTCACATTCATATCTTTGTTTTGGTCCTTTAGGAAGTCTTTTCAGTTGTGTCTTTAATAGAAATAAGCGAGAAGGAGCAGTTCCCTGACTGCCCTATATATTAGCACCAACCTTAAACTGGAGATAAAACACAAGAGAGGGACTCTGTTGTGAAAGGTAATGCCCCTAGTGTGGCAACAAAACCCAACAACAAATCTTTAATGTGCACTTCTGAAAATTAGGACCAATTGGAGAGAGAACGAATAAAAAATGTCTCCCTAGATGTATTATATGACTCAGTATGTAATGCAGTCTTAGGCTTGTGTACTCTGAAGACACACTGCTCCTGGCTGCTGTCTGACCAAGGTTTATATAATGTAATTGTGTTTGCTGAACGCATGCAATGAGCTGTGCTGTGTGTGAATGTGGGTCTGGACAAACACTTAGCATGACAAAGTGATACAGTATGTAGGCGGTTGGTACATGAATATTTATATTCATCCAGATACGTTTTGTATGATGTCATCATTTGTCTGGCCTATCTATGAATGTGTGTATCATGCCTTCCATTAATTTGTCTGTCTTTCTGACAAGATGGTTGTGTGACACAAATACTGGACAATGTGTTTTCATGGCAAGAAAGACTTGGAAAAGACACCAGAGAGTAAACAAATGACTACAGTGTCGTTTGGGCAAATTTCTGATCTGACACAGTCTGTAAAATAAAGGAACACTTAAAAAATGTACTTGTACTCTATGTTTTATCGAATGAAATAAGTCAGAGATATGCTAAGTCAAAAGAGAGAATGTGGAATGTGTGTGCACAGCGAGTCTGTGGTTGAGCAAGGACGAGAAAGAGGGCAGCAGAAACAGTGAACAGTTTTTATAGGTTCCGAGGGTACTTCAAGCATTAGATGGAAATTTGCTTTTAGACTCAACAATTAGCTATTCTTTTTAGAACATAGTGTTGCTTTTAACAGTAGCTTCCTGAGAAACAGATTTCCCCTACCTCTACATACACACGCAAACATATACATTAGGGGTGTGAATCTTTCACTCACAAAACGATCCGATTCAAATCTCGATTCACAGGCTACGATCCGATTCAGG
>JAQMCX010017247.1:0-18055 GCA_029814765.1 Acanthurus leucopareius | reverse complement strand
ATTCCTCACTGCACTGGACTGCATACACCACATTGCTCTGTTTATGTCTTGGTGTTTTGTCCTTGGGATGGACAAGCCTTAGAGTGTTTCCAGGCTTGAAATAAATGTGGTGTTTGCCAAAAATTCTTGAGTTTTTCAGATAGACCTGCAATGTAAGTTATGTATATTGAAGTCTAAAGCGTTTTTTGTTTCATGGCGAAATGCTCAAAATGGACGCCATGCCACGGCCACACCGTTGCACCCAAGCAAAAGCTTTTGATAACTTTTCAGGTTTTAAGAGAGTACAAACTAAATTTTAAGTTGGTCTGATTATATCTCTAGGAGGAGTTTTTCAAAATACAGCATGTGGAAATTGTGAAAAATGTACAAAAAATGCACAGAAAAATTCAAAATGGCTGACTTTCTGTCGAGAAACCTCACCCATCCTGGACACAGAAAGGATTGACTGACTAATAAATCTTTCTCAGTTCTGTGGGTGGTGGCAAACAGCCATTCTTAGTTGGTAGAGTCTAGTTTGTCTGGTTAATCCGGATAACAAAAAAAAAAACAATAAGGGACAGAGAGACATTAATGTTCTGGAATGTGTGATGGTTTAATTTTTCTTAAAGTGTTTATGAATGTTTATGTTCTTAACAGAAGTAAGAAACTATGATGACGATATAATGGTAAAATTCTCTCGCACTGTCTTGCCACTGTCACTACATATTAGCATTTCTTGAACAGTAACTAAAGAATTTGAGATTAGCTAGGTTCTCATCAGCCATATGTTTACCATTTTGTGTTAAAATAGAAAAGTGAGCCATAAAATTGGAGTAATGAGACAGTTTGTTTCAAAATATGTGTTTATTACGGCAACAGAGAAGTGTAAAATTCATGTTGAGAAAGGAAGATGTAGTATGTAGGTACACAAACCTATATATCTTTATGTATATATCTACATGTGTGTAGATAGATAGATAGATAGATAGATAGATAGATAGAACTTCACTATTCTTAGTCCTGGGGCCTCACGTATAAACGGTGTGTAGGCACTTAATGTTGCATACGCTATGTACGTGCACACATGGGAATATATATAAAATTCAATTGGACATGAGAATGTGCGGACCATGCCATAAACTCTAGATCAGCTGTGAAAGTGTGTGGGCCGTCCTGCAGACTCTGTCATTTAGCAGTGCCAAACTACAAAGCACTGAAATTCGCCAAATGTGTCCAAATATTTTTTTAATATTTTTTACTTAACTTACTTAAGAAGAACTCAGAACTGGAGAGGAGAGTCGGTCGCTACCTGAGGAGATGGTTAGGACTACCAAGGAGTTTAAGCAACATCGCCCTCTATGGAAACACCTGCAAGCTGACACTCTCCTTAAAATCCATTGAGGAGGAGTTCAAAGTCTTGCGAGCAAGAGAGGTGTTGCAACTCCGTGAGTCAGTGGACACCAAAGTCACCAGGGCAGTGGTAGCAGTCAAGACCGACAGGAAGTGGAGAGCAGAGGCTGCAGTGGAGCAGGCAGAGTCTCGGCTACGCCATGGAGTCCTGGTGGGGACAGTGGCCAGAGGAAGGGCTGTACTAGGAACCAGCGCAGCCCCTCGGTTTGACAAGGCCCGGGGGAAGGAGCGTAGGCAACTAGTCCAAAATGAGGTGAGAGCAGCAGTAGAGGAGGAGCGGTCCAGCAGAGCAGTGGGAATGAGACAGCAAGGTGCCTGGACTAAATGGGAGCAAGTTACGGAGAGAAAGGTCATGTGGACAGACCTCTGGTGGGCTGAGCCACACCGTATCAAGTTCCTGGTCCAGGCTGTCTACGATGTCCTTCCCAGTCCTTCCAACCTGCACTGCTGGGGCCTGGCAGACACACCATCATGGCCGCTTTGCCAGAAGAAGGGGACCCTTGAGCACATACTGAGTAGCTGCCCAAAAGCTCTGGGGGAAGGCCGGTACAGATGGTGATATGACCAGGTGCTCAAGACCATCGCAGAGAGCATCTGTAGTGCTATCACCATCTGCCGGAAGTCAAGACCCCTTAAGAACAACCTCAACTTCATCAGAACTGGGTAGAAGCTGGGAACAGCACCGAGAGTAACACCGGGGCCTCTCAACACTGCACAGGACTGGACAGACTCAAGTTTCCCCAGCATGTTGCAAAGACCACCCTAAGACCTGATATCGTTCTGGTGTCAGAGGCAACAAAGAACATCGTCATGCTGGAGCTCACTGTGCCATAGAAAGAATGTATGGAGGAGGCCTTTGAGCAGAAGAGAGAGAAATATGACAGCCTGGTAAGTGACTGCCACAGACAAGGCTAGAAGGCAAGGTGCATGCCTGTGGAGGTCGGGTGCAGGGGCTTTGCAGGACAGTCCTTCTGCAGAGGATACACCGCACTTGGCATTACAGGTGAGAGGAGGAGGAGAGCCATCTACACCAGCACAGAGGCTGCAGAGAAGGCCTCTAGATGGCTCTGGATCAAGAGGGCAGATCCATGGTCAACTGCTGCTAGGGCACAAGCTGAAGCCTGATCAACCTCGGCTGGGTCGCCTGAGTGAGCGTGTCTGATGTTCGAAAGACCCGATGATCTCGGGATACATCACTGAAGATATGCCCTAGCTTGCATCAGAAGCTTCTTCACTACAACTGAACTATGTTAATGATGTGGGATTAAGAAAAAAACATTTTCCTCAGTAGTTTAAGCATTTATGTGGATAATGTTTAACATCAGAAAGGTGCAACAAAAACCCATTTAAACTAATTTCCAACAGATAATGTCTTAACCACTGTGCCAAAACATTATTTGCAAGACACAAATGTGTCTCACAAATGTAGAGGTACAATGGCCTGGTTCTGCTCATGATTAATTCCTCTTGCAGAGTAGTAGTGTAGTAGTGTTGGTAAGAGACATTAAGCAGGGGAAATGCAGGATGGTTGGCTTTGACGTAACTTAAACTACTTGATGCTCTTAATTATCGAATTGATTCTCAACCGATTTTAACTGCTTTCTGACAATGCGTAAAACGGCACTGTGTTTTATGATGCTTTGAAAGTATCATTTAAGTATGCTTATTGTGACCTGGTCTCGGTATAGATGAAGACATAGGCGTTTATATATATATATATATATATATATATATACTTAAAGCCATTTGCATAGTTAGTACTGGGAGGAGACCAGGCAGGCCAAGTATCATGTGTAGCTGGGCTCAATTCCATGTTAATGGTGCATAGAAACAGACGAATGCACAAAGTTCTACATGTGGAAATTTCTTTGCATACGTACTTTTCCAATTTTGTGCATATGCCATCTTTCAGTATGAAGGCTGTACAGTTCTTTGTACATGAGACCCCTTGAGAGCAAGGGCTTGTGTGATGGCCCCAGCCATATCGTTCCAGCTGACATGCATATTCATTGCTAAATCCTAACCAATGAAATAATAGATCTAAGGAAACAACAATAAAATGGTTAATAAGAAAAAGGAATAAAACATGTTTAAGTTCTATATTAAGCCTTTTAAATCAACCCTAAGCCTCAAAATTTACATGAACAGCAATTATAACTGAAAAGCTCTTTATTTAAGACTGCAAGTAATTTCTGCAGGACTTCAGAAAACAAAATATTATGTACACTTAATGATGGAAAATAATGATGGCAAAAATTTATTTAAAGATATTAATTCATTTACCTTTTTCCCTGAAATCCACCTCCATAAATATAAAGATTTAATGACTTTAACTTGAACCACAAATTGGAAGCTTGACAAGTAGAACATTAGCACAAAAACTGAATCAGCAACAATTTGTTCTTAAAAAAGTTATTGAACACAGCAGAAAAGTAACAGTTTTGTACATGAGCTGAATACATTATTCAAATGGTGAGAATCATATCTAGATTAATACTGGAGCTGGATTAACGCCATTCAGTTGCTTTCATGCAGAGAAGTAAGCTGAATCTGCTGAGGGCTTAATTGGCTGAGGAAACTCTGAAAAGAGGAAAAAGAAAAAGGGAATAATTAAAAAAGGGAATGTATTCAAACCTCAGTCACATTAATTACCCTAATCCCGATCCAACATGTTGAAATCAAAATCAGTATTTCTTCTGATAAGATTAATTTGCCTCATTTCCAAAAAGACTTCCAAAATAGCATTACACTGAAATCATCAAGTTAAACAATGTGCTGCTTGAAAGCTGTTTAACAGGTTTATATTAAACTTTAAGAAATGGAGGTTCATCAAACTTAAGGTTATAATTATCTAAATTAAAAATAAGTATTACATCATGTTAACAGTGTTTGATCAAACAAGACTTGGTTCAGAATATATTCTGTGATAACAAAATAATTTTTTCAAAGACCCATCCAATAAAAATAAATATTTAACCGTCTCAACATGTCTGTCCAGTGTTTTTAGGTTGAAATGAGCAGTCAGTGCCATAGCTGTCAATTTCCTCAGTTCAGTCTACCAATGACAGTTACAAAAAGGCAACCTCAGAGTAGAAAGGTTTTATAAGTCACAAACTAAAGGAACCAATCCCGTCAAAGAGGGGTGGGATGTTCATGTAATAACTTGATATGGTGAAGCGATCTGCAGTGTGTCAGTATATACGCTAATGCTAGGTAAATCTACATCACATTATCAATTAATTCATTTTCATCTGGATAAAAATGTTCAAATACATAACTCCGACTCACAGAGGGGACATCTAAGGGCTTATGTCGATGGCAGGAGAAGGTCTTTAAAAACAAGTAAATTTGATCTTAAAATTTAAAAAATTATCCTTCATTTCTCCGTCAATTTTTTGCTCCAGTGTTGATGAACTTTTTGATCTCGTACTGAATCCTTGGTTTAAATTTTACATAGGCATATCATTTTATCATCAGCAGATTGTTCATCAACATTGAAAAGATAAAACAAAGTTATTTTCAAGCTCTACTGAACTGTAGTTGGCTGCAGTGTGTAGTGCTAGAATAGAGGAGGTATGATTGCCAATCCAATCTGTCTTGGCTCTAATTTGAGAATAAGATTCAAATAGTTACCTCTGGTACTTTACAACGTACTTTGCAAATGCAGCAACCTTAAAGTTTGGTTCATATTTGTTTTATTTTCTAGTTTTTTGGTCTTACCCTCTAAAACAGGTGCTACTAACAACACTTAAAATATATAATAGATATTTTTTAACGTAAAAAAGCGGAGATTGGATTGAATTCAGCAGACCTTGAAAAAAATCAATGCCAAGGTCATTTCCTTAAAGGCCAAGTTACACCAAAGATTCGCAATGAGACAACTTTATACTCGCAACTGCTTGTAGTGCAACATTCTAAAATCTATCAGTTCACACCACTGCGACTACATAAGACAGCATATTGGTTCCATAGCAACATGGGAGGGGTAATGCCATGCAGATAACAAACTTTGTGGCATAACCCAAACTTGAATGGAGACACTGAAAGTACCAATTCATTCTTTCAAAATAATACTAATAAAAGCTATAAAATCCGGCAAGACGATAAGCGCTGCTGTTACGCTGAGATTCAGGAACAGCTTTGCTTACTGTAAGCTTACCTTATTTCTCCAGACAAAACTTGAATTAAAAAAACACTTACATCACTACAAGTTGATTGGCTGTTGAAGTCGGTGACGCGCCTTACGTTCCAAAACTTGCCTCTGGCGACCTGACAAGCTGAGTTGCAAGCAACACCATCAGCCAGCTTGAGTCGAGCTGAGATGGTCCAGTCTACACCACTGCAACTGCACCTGCACCTGCACCTGCAACAATTTCGATGCGTCGCGAGTCTTTGGTGTAAACTGACCTTAAGACCTAACCAGAACAGAAGCTCCGAACATCACCACAAGTGATGCGATTGCCCAAGGAAGAGATGGCAGAGAGCCAGTAACACGGTTAAGCTCACCCAGCTTGATTGATCTAAGGCTTTCTTGGATCTGTTTTTACAGGCTAAAGTCCAGTCGCCACAGGAAAATAAAATGAATGAGAGAGTAATTCAGCAACCACTAATCAGAGACGGTTGTATCCATATCTTAACAGAGACCTGACTCCACACCAACACTCCAGATCACACTCTTGCAATTGGTGGGAGGACTTTATTAAGAGTTGATAGATGACAAGACTCCAAAGAGAAAAAGGGAGGAGCACTCTGTATGTGCGTCAAACCTACTTATTATCACTAATGCAGAATAACAAGGATAATACAAGGTTTCTTTTCAGCACTGTAGCCAGGCTGACAGAGTCAACAGTCTATTGAACCCTGTATTCCCTCCTCTCTCTGTAGGAGTGAGTTTCTGAGCTGCATTAACGAAAAAAATCACAATTAGAGACAAAATCTGTCAAATCTTGCCCTCTGCTGTTACTGATCTTTCAATAAAAAGGTAACCTCAGAGAGAGCTATGAAGTTAGATGTATATTTAGACAGCTTTTCTCCCCTTGACCTTGATCAGTTAGTATTAACTATCTCTTCATCCAAACCATCAACCTGTCTCCTTGATCTCATACCAACTAGGCTACCCAAAGAAGCTTTGCCTCTAGTTAGTACAGTATGTGCCCCAGTCATTTTAAGTAGCTGTAATCAAACCTTTGATAAAATGCCAACTTTTGATCATGAAGTCTTAGTTAGCTTCAGATTTGTATCAAATCTTCCTTACATCTTCAAAATTCTATAGAAAGCTGTTGCAAATCAGTTATGTGGCTGTCTGCATAACTGCAGCTTGTATGAGCATTTTCAGTCAGGCTTAAGAGTATACAGAGCACAGAGACTGCATTGGTGAAAGTAACTATCTCCTATTAGCATCAGACAAAGGACTTGTCTCTGTACTTGTCGTGCTAGATCTTTAGTTGATTTGCTAGATCTTAGTGCTGCCTTTGACATCACTGGAACCCCACATCCTACTAGAGACTAGAACATTTCATTGGTATTAAAGGAACAGCATTAAGCTGGTTTAAGTCCTATTTATCAGATGGCTTTTACTTTGTACATGTTAAGTATGAATCCTCCACACATGCCAGAGTTAGCCATAGAGTTTGACAAGGTTCAGTGCTTAGGCAAGTTCTATTCACCATATATATACTTCCCCTAGGCAACAGACATCATTCGATCAATTTCCATTGTTATCCAGATGATTTTCTATTATTAAACTTGGACAAAACTGAAGTAATGGTACTTGGTCCTTAACAACACAGAAACAGTGCAAAAATCAGACCCATTCTGTCTCAAAAAGATGCAGAAAAACTACTCCATGCATTTGTGACTGGACTATTGCAATTCCTTATTATCAGGCTGCCCTAATAGTCTCAAAAAGAGTCTACAGCTGATCCAGAATGCAGAAGCACCCTTACTAATAAGAACGCAAATGAGAGAAAATATTTCCCCAATTTTAGCTTTCTTGCGTTGGCTACCTGTCAGATCAGAATAGAAATCAAAATTATTTTCCTCACTATCAAAGCTCTTACTGGTCTGGCATCTACAGTGCATTAAATCATTAAAGGCCCCATATTATACCCCCTTTTGACATCATTAATACATCTCAGATGTTCCCAAAACATGCCTTTGAAGTTTATTGCTTAAAACATAGCTTGGATCATGTGCCTAGGCATGCCAATATACCCCTCTGTTTCAGTCTTCCTCTGATTGTGCTGTTTTTGTGTCTGTAGCTTTAAATGCAATTGAACAGTGGCTGGTTATGCCCCTCTCTGAGAGTGGATGAGACTTTGGCCATGACTCTATGCTTACACTCCTGTCTGGAAGTGGATGTGACTTTTGCCACAAACTTGCCACAAATTTCTGACAGCCAGGGGCAGAGTTTTGTAGTAGTAGTTGTAGTGTCTGTAGAAGAACACTTCAACATGTGACCTTCAGTAGCCAGGACTTTAACCGTCAATCCTGTAAACAGATGACTGCCCTTTCTGAGCCACAGTCACTCTGGAAGGAACCCTGATGCCTTAAGTTTATCAGAAAAAGCATAGAAAAATGGTAATGGAAAATAATTAGAACTGTCACAATTATGTAGTGGAGTAAAACATACATCATTTCTAGAAGTAATTATTTTAGTGAAGTATAAATACCTCAAATTTGTACTTGGTATGGTACTTGAGTGAATTTACTTGGTAACATGCCACCATTGGGTGTGAATGGTGAACACTGCGATTGTATCATTTGTTGAAATTAAGTAATAAGCACTACTCAGGGAAAATATTGTTTGTCTTCCCTTTTTGATATACATATTTTTTTAAGCTTGATATTTATATATAAGTAGAGTTAGAGGCAGATTTGACACTTTCACAACAGAGTGGATGTTACATGAAACAATACAAAAATCGCTCAAGGATTACCCTAATATATTCATATGAGTAAAAACAAGAATATGCTTCCACCTAACTTAAAATAAATATCTAAGCTGCCACGCATGAAACTTGACACAATAACTGAAAACAGTGTGAATCAGGTTTTGAAGAAATATGACCCCAATCAGCCACATGGTAGGACTGTAATTGAGGATTCAAATTTCAAAATTTGAAAGGCCATGCCCCTCACATCCTAATTCCAATTGACTTGAGACATGACACACAGGTGCAGCTCTTCGTGCTCTACAAAAAAGCCTCTCACACCATCAAAGTCTGCAATACTGGATTTTTTGTTGATTTGCATAAAGTGAAAAACTGTAAAGGGACAACTACTTTTTGGATTTTGACTCTATCCATACCAAAGTTGGAACATAGCCTCATGGGATGAAAGTACACATTTCCTTTACAAATTATCAAGATCAGTCAAAAAACATGATTATTAATTGATTATTATTAATAATAATGTAATCATCAGAAATCACATTATTTCTTCCACCATTTCCCATTCATTATTCAATTTCTCTATCATCACTTTTATTAGGTTGCTTGTTATCGTGATCCATACAACAATAATCATTTCTGAATATTCTGAACTAGATCCTGTCATTGTCTTGTATGTTTCTTAGGAGTTAAGAACAGAGATCAATTTTATTGAGGATTCAAGTCTTTCAGACATCTGACTAATAATAGCACAATCACTCATTTTGGTTAAATTATTAGTTTAAACAAGTGCAAATTCATTAAGTCCACAGTCCACGACAAAGGGGGAAATTCAAAGCCATGGCATTGACCTCAGTTTGCCTTTTTAAATGTAAAAAACACCAGATAGATATGTCGAAAGGTTAAAAATTTGATTTTCCCTAGATGGGGTCTCTAACTTATTTAAACTACTTTCAGGTTGTGACATTATAGCAGTTTCTAATAGAAATGATTATCTCAAACACTATTCACAAAATAGATCTCATTTCAGATCACATGACATTAAATGATGGTGTGTTTGTAGTATCAGTTGAGCATCGTTATGATGTAGGTGACTGTGGATTTACCCACTCAAAACCTGACTCTTTATGCTGCTCACCAACCCCCCAGACAGCACATGAGCAATTATACGACAACCTCCATGCCAGGGCATGGTTATTTGTTAATTTGGACCATTGGGCAGCTCAAAGGCTGCTGGCGCTGCCTGGACAGCACTGGTGGCATCCTGCTGTACACCCTACAGAAGGTTTGTTGCATTGTACAAACATGCAGCGTGCTGCATAATGTGGAAACCAACGTTATGTGCCTGTAGCTCAGGTGCTAAAGATGGATGAACTATACCTTGGCCCTGCACCTAACAATGAGCCAAATACAGCAGCTGTAAAGTGCCATTTGAATGTGATACACGGACTGTGAAACAACACAGTATGTTGAGACAAACATTTCTGTCTATATTTTTTAATAAGGCTGTATGTATGTTTTGTTGTTCATTCTTTTTTTATTGATTGCATAGTGAGGATGCAGTCAGAATGTCTTTCCTCAGCAGCCTGGGGCACTGGTGTCTCGAGAGTAGCTGTATATGCCAACCCAGAGGCCCATGGTCAGCTGGGTTAAAGATGGTGGCCTCAGATCCATGGCCCTGTTTTCCTTTTCCTGACTCTGCTTAGTCCATGTTGGCAGATGGCCATGTATCCCTGACACTACTAAATTATCTGAGACAATGAGTTCCCGATGAGCAGGCTGGCACTTTGTAGAGAAGCCACCTGGCATTTGTGTGAGAATGTGTGTGAGTGGGTGAATGGTGACTTGTATTGTAAAAGTGCTTTGAGTAATCAAAAGATTAGAAAAGTGCAATATAAGTACAGTCCATGCACCATTTACATTATATTCTATAACTTAGTGAGGCCTGTCTACTTATTTTGTGTAAAGCTGAATGTAATGTGTGACTAATTGATATGTGGTTTATTGTAAGCGGTCTGTGAATTTAAGTCATGTTTTATCTTAATGCCTCATGGGCTGGTAGGATTCCAGTGAATATGTTGTCTCTTATTATTGCAACCACTTGTTCTTCATGTGACATCAGCTGCAGCTCTACAAGGGCTCCACCTGCTAACCATCTTTTTAAATTGATTTTAATGTCGGACCATTTTTTTATTTCAGCCATTTTAACTCAGAGCCATAAGTAACTCAGAGCCTGCTGTGTTTACTGCATTTGTTACACACTGCCACTCAGTCATTTTTGCACTCATTCTTTATTCCCAAAGAAAGACCATTAAATAAAACTTTTTTCTGGCTTCCACCTCAGTAAGGAGTACTTTGATTTCACATTCTGTGAAATTGTTCTTTTTTGTTCCTTTTCCTGCTTGATTATTTGGACAAAAGCAACAGCAAGGGGGGCATTTATGGTCATATGGTCAAATTAGCTTACATTAATTTGATGAGGGCCGTCAAGACTTACACTTCAACAATACCAGTTAAGCCATTTAAGTTGTGTGTAGCTGGTTGCCATTGTAATACATCTCTATATTATACCCCAGCTGTCCAAATCAATTTAAGTGCTACTGGCAATGAGTAACATAAATCTAAACACACAAATACAATGTTACCATGCAATGGAGTCATATCTAGGCAAAAATCACTAAAAGCTCGAAAAACACTTCATGAAATGAACATTATACAGATATATTTCTAACAATAAATATACACATTAAAAAAAGGCATTGTGTATTGTTTTAATCAAATTAAAAACTCTTTTTTCCATTTATAATATGCTATCTTTATTTTTATTTAGCCAATAATTACTAATATTTTAGCAAACTGTGTTTTTCAGCCTTTTACACTAATACTAGAGGACTAGATTAAAAATCCATTTGTGAAGGCCCTTTTCAGCATATATATTCAACATGTGTAGAACATTACATTTTAGAATTTTATTAGCTAAGCAAAATGCTAGTTATGAAAAATCATGTCAAAATGAGAACAGGGAACTGTATTGTTTGCTGGGTGGTGGTTTAGGCACTTTGTGATTTGATTATGATTCGGGAGGTCTGCGATTTGATTATATAATGATTATCAATGCATGCATGCATTTGAATCAATGGATCTTAAAGCAATTTTTGGTAACATTTGTTTTTTTCTCACTGCGTGACCACTGACCATTTGCTATTTCAAAAACAATCCATTTGCAATAACAAACAAGAGATACATTTACTTCCATAAACTTTTTTTGAACTAATAGAAGATATGTGTAAACTAGATAGTTAAAACTGCATGAATCAAAGGTAGCAGCATCCTTGGCTTATAACTTTACTTGATTCACAAACATAAAAAATATGTCTGTATTCACAGATAAACAAAACGTGTAAGCTAATTTTGCTGCTATGTGCAATGAGCAAGAGTATTCACATAAAACAAAACAAAAACATTTTGCTGTACCAAAATAAAAGACAGAATTTAATGTGCAATATGTAATATATAATTCTGTATTGGCAGCTTAAAAATGGTGCTTTCAGGCTTCAGTAAACAATTAACATAAAAGGCTGCTTGTACTCACAAATAAAATGTATATTTCCTATCTCGCAGCTCTCCGGTCAGCCATGCCTGTTTGTTATGTGCTACCCGTAAAGTGTCCCAGGGACAGTGCACGACACTTTGATTTTCTGCCTTTTGGTTCCGCCTATTTTATGTTATTTAACATTTAGATTAGCAATTTTTGGACATTTGTGAATTGATTCAGAATTGTCCACATCAAAATTGCAATGCATCCAGGACTCAAACTTTTCTCCCACCCCTATTGTTGGCCACAGCCTGAAAATGAATTAGCAAGTTGAACAGTAAATAGCATTAGATAATCGCTTATGTGATAAAATATCATAGCAAGTTAATAAATGCAGTGTCTGTCTTACCACTTGCATGTTACAGCTGACACCTTGTGGTGTTCAGAGGATGAGGCATTAAAGGACTAAAATGCTGTTAATGGGATATTCTTTTTTGATTCTTTTATTTATTTTTATTTTTTATCAAAATTAAGCTGACTGTTCACAGATACAGGCTGAGCCAGAAATTTAGAAATGGGAACAGACAGTCTGACTAGAAGTACTTAGTGAGTTTCCTGTATCAGATGTGTATGAAAACCTAAATAAGAATAGTGTTCACCAAGACTGTGGTATGTAATGCATTAAATCCTCTTTTTTACAGGTAGGTCCATGCTGGCAGCCTTTTCAAGCATACAGCAGTCGATGGTTGTTTATGATGTGTGTTATAGAGTAAACTAAAAATTTTACTATATTTGATAATCTGGTTGTTATTAAGTTAACATAACCCTTTTTGTTGGAGTGTTATCCATTTGTGGAACACTATAAAGCTTCTTTGGTGAGTTCAGTCTAGTTTAGTTATTAGTGTGAAAAAATGTGCTGATTAAACCTGCTGATTTGATTGTATCTTTTATAACTCTGCATCAAGCAATCACAAGAATTTAAGCTTTCCATCTGTGTCACACATGTATGCACTAAGGACAGCAGTCTATTGACATTAACAGAAACAATAAACTATGATATATGCTTTTAAGCTTATAAATAGCCTGCCAGTGGGCCATCTGCATTGCAAGAGGAAAAGGAAATGCCTTTCATTTGGTAATTATTGTGGTTAAACACTGTATTAATCAAACAAACAAAACTTTATTCTGCACAGGTGAACTTACTTTCAGCTTGTTTAAGGTTTGGCTGAATTTAGTAAGCAACAGGTGCCTATGCTGTAAATGTAATTTCAGTGCATCCGAACTTTAATTATTAAGGTCAAGTAACACTGTAATTTTCAATTTTTCTCACATTTTAAGTAGCGAGATATTGGTTTTATGGTTAAAATGAATTTCTTCTTTTTTAAATGTATTTTGTTTTGTTTTTTCTGTCTTCCTTTTCTGACCTTTGACTCTTCATGGTCATGCTTAGCTTTTCTTCCTGGTTCTGTTTTTATATCTTATGCAATTTTGACTTCAATGGCTACTTACTGTAGATACAGACTATATATCATACTGTCCATTAGGTGTAACACACAATCATAATGTATCTTATTTAAATTTGTTTGAGTTCATGGAAACACACTCACTGCATACTCTCTGGTCACATCTATTAAAACATGATTAAGATATGGTTTTGGTTAAGGAACCACTGTAATGTTGATTGTCCAGTAGGCAAATGCCCATTCCTCATCCTGATCAATGCTCTCTCTCTTGTGCCCTGTGTCTTGCCTTGTCTCACACACCAAACAGTTTGTAACCTTGCTTAAATCAATGCTGTGAGACAAGACCTTCTCTGCTAAAGCGGTCAAATAAAGAGCCAGAAGAAACTGTTTATACTGAATATTCTAAAGCCTTTGGTTTGTGAAGTGCTGTGAATCATTAGAATTTTTACCCCTGTGAAGCTGTTTAGATGACAGACTATAGACTGAGATGCAATCGTCCCTCCTCTCAAAGTACTTGGAATCCAGGCCAGTGCAGTCTCCACTGAGGACAAGAGGAAATCACGAGTTTTTAAAAGACACATCTATCTTTCAGTTTTCCTGCTTACATCCTAACCCTGCTATTTAAAAAAGAAAACATTCCAGACAAGGCAGAAATGCTTAGTTGGAAAGCAGACAAAGAAAATTTGAAACAAACTCTTATTTAAAGGTTGCCTCTAAATATTTTATCATGCAAAAATGTATAGTCATTTTTTTTATTTAAGCATCTGTGTGATCCTGCATCATCCTTGATATGATTTATTTTACAGGTCTATTTATTTGTCTGCTTATGTTTATGTACATATAATGATTTGTTTGTTTTTAATCACTAAATGCTCTCATTGCGATATAACACTGGAAAATCTTAATTTAACCTGCTGGCTATCTATGCTTTTTACCCCTGAAATTAGCAGAGTAACTCCAAGTGCCTTACATTTTCATAATCACTGTATATGTGAGGAGGAATTGTCCCCCTAGACCCAGAATATGTCTGTGCCTGCTCTTGTTTTATGTCTGTTCTAAAAAAAAAGTAAGGTGCTAAGTCCTTTTAGACTGAAGGTATTCAACGCAGTATATAGCTAAGCAGAACTATTCTATTGAGGAAACTCACATCTGTTTGTGGGCTGGAAGCACTGCTCGCTGTTCATAAGGAGTAACATCAACAACTGCCACCGTAGATACAGCAGGTTTACCTGTCTGAGGATAAACGTAAGCCTGAAAAAAAAAAGTACTTTAACAAGTGTCAGAGATAACAGTTGGTGAAAGGTGGAAAATTGTTTGTAATATCTTGTTGCCATGCAAGTGAGGCAAGGTTGCTTTCACATTAATATAAATAAATAACATTAATTTATATGCACCGCTGCAGACCATGGAAGACTGATGATTTTTTTTTTTTTTTATGTAAAGTATACTTGTGGTAATTAACAGAAATTTGCACACTATTTGCAAAACATGAAAAAATAGGATCTAGGTCTTAAAATACTAGAATTTGTCATAAATTCTCACAATAGCGTGTAAGAAGAAAGATAAAGTTGACAAAGATCTAATGACTTACTGTGGTTCCATATAAATTTAAGCATAACAAGGAGGTATTTCCTACCCTCGGTCCTGTTGTTGTGCATAAAACTGTAGGATTCTCCAACGCTCCAGGTGGCTGTCTGGACAGCTGCTTTTCATTTAGCTGTCTGTTGAGCCAACTTATAACTGGGGGGGGGGGTGTTGCAAAAATGCAAAGTTATTTAAGTGAAAAACATACTGAAAAAATCTTTATATTGTTTCAAAAAAAGATTTTACACTTACAGACTCAAAAGTTTGGATTATTTTGTAAGAATGAAAAATACACAAATGTTTAGACTTGAGATGTTTCCATTTGAAAACATAAGTACAGTTATACCACCTGTATATCACAAAGAGTGAAACAAGAATCCTCACCATTTTCGTTTGTTTTTAACACCTCTCTAGTTTCGTTTAGCTTCTGCATTGTTGTCTCCAACTGTTCTTTAAGTTTTGAAACCTGTAAAATGAAAATAATGCAGTTCTTAGGGTCACATGAAGTCTTTCTTTTAAAATTAATTTGCAAAAAATGAATCCAGCCTGCTAACTGACATTAGCAGAGCACTTTTCGTATTTAAGTTCATATATAAGAGAAAACTTCTTAAATAACAAAGCTGAAGCGGCTTGTTAAGGTTTGTAACAAGCGAGATTCTGCCTGTAATAGACCACTATTGGATGTTTTACAACAAATATGGTTATAAAAATATAAATAAAATAAAGTCATTTAATTGGTTAAACAGAATTAAGACCTTTGGAGATCTAAAAATATTCTGAAGAATTAAGGCAAAGGTTGTGGGAACCCATGAAGCCATTAATATAATACAAGTTTCTCCCTAAAGATTTCTGACACTGACTGCAACTGCTGCTGTTAACCACACTTTAATTACTAACAGCAAGTTTTGCATAAGCCTTTCAAGGCAGACTTTCATTTTAAAGTCTTCTGAGCAAAGTATAATAGTTAATATTTTGGTACAGCCCCATTTTAATCAGTTGCATATTTTCTCTTTAAAAATTAATTGATGATACTTTAATACAACTTCTCAGGGCATCTTTAATAAAAGTGCCTTTAGGTTTGTTCTGTAAACGGTAAGTAAGAGGGGTACCTGTCCTTCTCCTTAAAATCACCTTCCTTTCCATTATTTTTCTCCTAATCATCATTCAAGAATTAAAAAAAATATATATATATATTTTTAAAAAAATAAAATAAAATAAAATTTATTTTTTTTTTACTAGCAACAGTTTGAGTGCCACTCCAGGAGCCACAAGGTGAAGTTTCCTGAATTTTCCTACCATAGGCGGCAAACAATTTGCACTGAGAGAATTCTTCATCATGGCAATACTCTAATAGCCTTTTCTCTGGCTAACTTTCTTTTCCTACCCCCAGCTAGCCGTACTCAATTCTCATACTCACAACTAACAGCAGCTTACTCTTCTGTTCTCTCAAGTACCTTATTCCTCTTGGGTCAATGTCTAAGTGCCTCACGGTATTCTCCTAAGAGGTGGGTTAAGTGATGATAACCAGTATTGACAATAACCACATTTCAAAATCAAACACTGATAATGTGGCAATTATACACATATCCTAACCACTATCCCTAATCCTAAATCAGGTGAATAAAACAGAACCTCCTCAGTTATTTCCTCAGTTATTTTCACTTCTTTATTTTTTTTACTTTTTTACAGTAAAAAGTGGTAGTAATCAACCCATCACTACACAGAGAAAGTGTTATTTTTGTATATTTTAGTACGGTTTTCATTATAGTCTCTACCTCCCAACATTCTTATTTTGAGTAATTAATTTGCCAAAAAAAAAGACAAAATATACAATAAACCAAGTTAAAGATTAATTTGATTGATAGCATTTTTTTTATTTGTCATTCTATCAGGATAATTTTGTTTTGTGAATTATTTCAAGCTACAATAATCTGTAATAAATGTCTAAATATCCTGACAGCCTACTCTCCTTAGGTTTCTTTGGCACACCACAAAACTCTCGCTTTAAATTTGACTTTGAGTTGGACCCTGCGGTTACCTACAATAAATTCATTGAATGGTTAATGTTATTACCAAGGTTATTAACAATGTCTGTGTGGCATTTGGATGCACCAACAGACACTCTAAGGAGTTGACTCTCCAGTTTTTCCAATAAGTTGCTTTTATTTTGTGTGAATTCAATTTTTTGCTACCCAAAATTAGCTAACATGCCATCAATAGCCTAGTTAATGTAAACAATGGGCGCATATTGGCAATGGTAGCCAAGTTAATGTTAGTGTGCTAGCATAAGATACTGAGGGCTGAATGACTTACTTGGTACTGCCAGAGCCAGTTATCTGTTTGAATAGCACTATCCAAAACAGTGTGATAGTTCAGGTTAATGTTATGTTGAAGTAACTTGATGTGGTTAAAACAGTAATGTTAATTTGAATTACTGTCACTGCTGGGCTTGGACAAAGATCATTGACGTTGCAGCGACAAAGGGCCATGAGCAAATTATGCAAATACTACATCCTCTCAACAAATTACCATATTTTGTCAGCAGAAGCTTAGTTCACAAGCAGTCGATATTTCCAAAGATTATCCTTACCTCTCGAGTTAAAATCATCAACCAAATCAGCAAAGAACTTAAACATTCCATCTTTATACAAGTCTTCTATCATTAGTATACCACTTGAGTGCAACCGCTTCCAGTACACTTTACACTTACACTTTCCCAATACAGATATTGGGATTGTTCCACAAGGATGCATCCAACTGTACATAGTGTGGCAATTTAAAAATGTGGTGCGTCTTCACCCTAACCACCCTAGAGTGATTATGATTCAGAATTGGTGTGTTGATTTTCTGAGGTAGCCTCTGTTAGATTAGTCTCAAAATGAATAAACACACACAAAGGGCTTCACAGATGTATTTGGGGTTTAATGTAAATGATTCTCTTTACAAAAATATTTTTTCAATACACACAAAAATATTTCTCCTTCTATATAAATGCAGAAGAATCCATACACAAATTGAAGATGCTCACAAATGTATTTCTGCACACACAAATATTTCTTGATTTATATATATATAAGACATGTGGCAGGCAGTCAAAAGTGTTACAGGCTACAAAAGCAGGAGCACTCCCATCATGTGTGAGGCCACATTACCAGACGAGCTAAACACATTTTATGCTCGCTTTGATCTCCTCA
>JAQMCX010017246.1:0-18062 GCA_029814765.1 Acanthurus leucopareius | reverse complement strand
CAGTTCCATTGATCAACTGTGACCTGTTCGGTAATTTCATTGGTCTGATGTGACGAGGCTGAGTGTATTGGTGGCATAAAGCTCTTTAGCCCGTAAAAAGCCATAAGTTCGTCGCATCATTGTTTAAACCGCAGGGTTCAAAGTGTGTGGAAAAAGTAGCGGTAGTCCGGAAATTACGGTAATAATGGAAGGCTCGTAATCCCTTGGTACTACTCACAAACAAAAAATATATAAATGCATGACAAAATGAGTCACAAAACTCATTTATTTTTATCCTAGAGAGTGGATGTTGTACCTGAGACAGGACGCGGAGTTCTATATTTTAATTCTCATGTTTAAGGTTACAAATAAGACTTGCCTCGTTTACTAAAGCAGGCACAAACAAAGTAGATTTTAAAATTATTTTATTTTTACCCACAAAAGCACTTTGAGTTCTTATATGTTAAGCAAAGACATCTTTTAGGCGCAAGATTTAACTGCAAATGGAAACTCTACCCACATCTGGCCAGGAGGGGAGGGGTGCTTTTTAAATCAGGATGTGATGATGTTCAGGCCTTAGGGGGCTGATGGCTGCCAGCCATCGCTGATGGACATCGGCATAACCCTAGGGGCTATAACATTCACCAGTCAAACTTCTGTTAAAATTGGGTAACTTGATCAAGATTTCTGTCTCTTTGCCTTAGCCATGAAGTTCATAGAACCTGCAAAGCTTTGGGTGGTTTCACACCTGAAAGTCAGGACCAAGGTCCGCATCAAGATGTTACATTGTATAAATTTGTTTGAGTCCATTTCAGTTTTGTCGTATCACCAGTAGGTAATCATGAGTATTGCCACCACTGATCTGAGGCTGTCCTGTGTGTAAGGTGTATTTAAGTGTGTGTGTCCTCACATCACCACTCTTAAACTACTTGTCCAAGTAAGGGACAGCTGTACACTTTTAGGATCTTGTTGGATATTAGAACATAAACATACACTCGGCCTTGGTTGCTATGGTGAGGGCAGATGGGGAGAATCTGCACAAATAACTGTTAGACACAACACTGATTAAAACAAAGGGACTGTGGGACCCAGGGATCAGCTTTGCTCTACTTGTGTGCAAAGAAGTATAGTGGCAGACGGAGAGGTGACAAGGCCTAGGGGGTTATAGAAATTCCTTCACAGGTTTCACACTGCAATTATGTATATGGACTAACAGACTTTACCTGACAAACCATGGTCATATTGTCATCAAGTACTTGGGTTGCGTGTCTCTGCGCTTTACCGCTAAAAAGTGTTTTTAAGGAGTTTTTCCCAAATAGAATCAAAGGCATGGGGACAGAGGGTATTGTCTGTTGTCCAGATTGCAAAGCCTCCTCAAGCAAAGTGTGGTTTGTGATTTTGGGCAATATGAATAAAATGATTACCTCTGTATGCTGACAATTTACAGCTTTATACTACAGCCTGTAGGAAAAAAAAAAAAAAATTGGTGATAAGTGATGGTGACAAATAACTGCCGAAGTAGTCTCATTCCACAACCTCCATGACACTGTGATGCTTTGCAGATACTTTATTACACAAATAACATAGTTACTTAAAATGTTACTCTTGCAGCAAAACCAGGGTGTCGCAATAAATATCCAGTAGCCCACTTGACTGCAACACTGGAAATGCAATTTTAAGGGCACCCTATCAAGAAAATCATTCATTTAAACTTAATGACAATCTAAGCATATGAACAGAAAAACATTTGATGTAGGTTCTGAGAATATAAGAGTGGAAATATAAAAGAATATGGAAAGAAAGATTAAGCAAATGAAATGAAACCCAAGAATGCGGAATGAAACTGACTACTCTAAGTGGCCAAACTTACCCCATCCTTGGGGTTTCCTCTGCATCTGTGTATTTTGATAAGGTGTGTGCTATAAATGAACCTTTATTGATTGTCACACAATGGACATTAATTTTTGCATTGTTTAGGCTACTTCAGGCTTTATTGTTGCTACGAGACTTCATTGATTAACTTGCTGTTACAGGCCACCAATGAGCAGTGCTGTGAGTTTGAATGAATATGAATCACACCAAAAATATACTAGGTTGTTTGAAAGAACTGTTAAGCATAAATTGAGAAATGTTGGATTCTGGCGCTACAGCTTTTAAACTGTGAAGCTCCTGATGTTGTTTCACATTTAATATTTGTACTGTCCAGCATGATACATAATACATGATTGCGGGTTGTCCTTGTTTTACACTTACTGTGATGGACATTGTTACAGTGTAATTGACTTTTTAAGTGGCTGCTATACCTGTGCACAACAGTTTACAATAGAGAACAGAACTGGATTATGATGCTGATACAGATACATCAAAATGCAGAGATGCCCTTGTAAGCAGTCTTAGTTAAAATAAATGTTTGCTTCAAATTGTCTACTTTAAATCACACTGCACCATTTTGCTACTAATGCAGCTGTATCTTAAGATTTAAATGTAATTTTCCCCCTTTTCCAGGAATTTTGTCGCAATGTATTTTCATGCCTCTTGCAATTCATCTCCATGAATACCAAGTATGTAACATAATTTTCAGTATTGCAGACCTAAAGTAATAGGTTAACTGATTTAAACTGGATCAAAAGTAAACTAATCTGCAACTATTTCATTTAAGTCAATGATCATTTAAGCCAAAATGCCAAAATTTCTCAAGTTTGCAAAGTGCTTGCTCATTTGGTAACTGTTGGCAATTGTTGAGTCTCTATCAATGATAGAGACAAGGCTATGAAAAAATGTTTTAGACAACTTATTTTATGAATTGTTACTTCAAAAATAAAACTGACTCAGTGTGACAGCATACATTTTACATACACTCACCAGCCACTTCTTTTTTTGATTCACATATGCAATTGCTTGATGAAGCCAAAATCAAATAAGCCAATCAAGTGATGGGGACTCAGTGCATTTTGGCATGTACAGATCAATTTGAGGAATGTTTTTCAGCACCTTGTTGAATCTATGCTATGATGACCTAAGGCAGCTTGAAGGCCAAAAAGGGTCCAACCCAGTACTAGCAAGATGTTAATAATTATCAATAAAGTGGCTGGTAAGTGTACATACTGTAATAATATCAATTTTTCATTCACTTGGAAGTGAAATTAACATAACACAAGCTCAACTAGCAGCATTGTTTTCATTGTTTGATAATGGCAGTTACTAAACAAAGAAAGGCAAAACACAGATGTAAAAAGGCACAAACTTACAAATGTACTGTCTCTGACCTGAATCATGGGCAAAAATTATTTGAAATAATGCTATATGTGTAGGTTTACTATGTGGAAGATATTTATGCATGGAAGGGATGCACTTTTCTAGTAAATTTAAACTACATATATTGTAAAGTATATCAGTGCTGTGAAACTATTAATGTTTAAGTTCAGGAAAAAAATGCAACTACTTCAGTAACTCAGCCTGCTAAATCCAATTCTTACTTTGATATTAAAATGTCATTAGAAAAAAAAACAAACACTGTGTTCAAGTCTGTTCTGGCTCAGCAGAATCAATCACTAAACAATAAAATAAACAGCTAACAACTTAACATTTTAAAATAACAGTTCTTGGGGTTTCTTTAGGATCCTGTTTTAATGGAGCAAGCACAGTGATCAGCACAAAACAGTAGCCCTTGCCAAAAAATGTTTGCACACCTTGAAGTGACAGCACAAAAATTTAGAGGATGAACACCAAATGTAAGTAGACAGAGAGCAGTGCAGCTAAGTCAACTTATTACACATAGCACCTCTGTATTACAGACTATCTGCATCAAAACATTGATAACCAATCTTACATGCAGAATTACCATAAAATTAGCTACAGCGAATAAACTGTAACTGATTATGTTTGTCATTTGCAGAAGCACAAAGAACAAAAGAGCTAGGCAAAGTTGAAGATAGATAAGAAGAGGAGGTGGTTGACAATTAGGTCAACAAACTGTAAGCACTCCAGGACATTATATTGTTGTCTGGAAGGCAGACAGTGTGTTTTTTGTCCCCCAGATGATTATTACAATGATAATAGAAAGAGAAAACAAAAATGCTTAGTTGGTTAAGATGTTTATGCTGACCAAAATTTCATTCTATTTGTCTTTAATTCTGCAATATTTTCCAATGTACAATGGTCATATATTGTATGATATGCCACATTTGCTAAAAACTTAAAAAGAAATGAATGTGAATGGCTAAATGTGTAGTGTCACTTCTCTCTGGTACAGCACAATTAGAGGCTGTAAATCTTTCAAATATTTCATAACTAAGGGATAAGCTTTTCAGTCAATATCAAGCTTCTGTATAACAGAATAGAATTACCCATATTAATGATTACTATAAAATAGGTTACTGGTTGATAAATGTTCCATCAAATATCTTTAGTGCAGTTTTACCACATCAAGCTAAAATTTTACATTTTTTAAATGCTGATTTAAATAAATCTGTTCATTTGAGAGTGTTTAAGAAATTGTAGAGGGAAGTCTACCTTCAGCTCAGCTGTAGAAACCAAACTGCTCACAAAATACTTAAGACTCTCTCTGCGATTTCAGCCAGCTCTCTTCCCACTTTTGCAAAAGGGCACAAAGATTGACAAAGGGATTGCCATAGCCAAGAAATACCAAACCGTTGCAGTACCTGCTTGTGCTGGTCATGTGACACCAATAAAATAGGGTCCTTAAGGTAATCAAACAGCTGCTTGGAGTAGAAATTAATAACAACATTACTTGACTTTGAATACCTAACCACATTTCAGTCATAAAATTTTCCCACCTGAGATAGCATTTCAGTGAAGACTGGTTCATTTTCCTATTAGTTAAAATTGAAATGGAGGAAATGGTTCTTCATTTCAAGAATATTGACAAAAACAAAGAAGTAAAATTAAAAAGTAAAATTACCTCAGTCCATTGGCAGATTTGCTCTTCCATCAAGGTTGAGTCTGACACATATTTTATGCTAGTAATTTCACTAAATTTCACTTAATAATTATCTTTTATATTGATAAGAGTGAATTGTGTCTCCAAGGCTGTATCAAGATCATTGGTAAACTAAATAAATTTCAACTAATTTGTTAAATTTTACTAAATTATATATATATTTATGTACAGAATATTTTTAAATATATAAATAATAAGATTGGTAGCTAACACAATAGTCACACACAATGAATAACATGCATATTGGCCATGTAAGCAAAAAAGTTGGTTGCTGGTGTCTAGGAGGAGGACTGAGGAGGTGGCAAAGCAGAGTACTCCTCATTCTCAGAGTCGCTGCTGTCCTCGTCGTTTCTCTCCTGGTCACTGCCTTCAGTACTCAGCTGATCAAAGCCCTGACGACTGTAACCCTTATGGGAAGGAAAGAAGTTCCCCAGATTCAGACCGCCCACTGCTTTGCCTGGACACAGAATAAACGCAAGAGAGAAAAGATAATAATATGTCACTAAAAAGATAACTTCTAAGACAAGTGTTTCCTTAAGCAAGAGCTAGTAAGATTTGTTGCTAAAATATTCAACCTGCTGTCTCTCTCTGCTCTCTCTCTCTCTCTCTCTCTCACTAATTATCAGCACCACATGCCTGCCTACCCCTGAGTTGGGCTCTGTCCTGAGGTTTTTGCCTGTAAAAAGGAAGTTTGCTTATGTGGGTATTGCCTTCAATTGTTGGGTACCAGAAAATTATAGTATGGTCTGGACCAGCTCCATTATAAATTGTCTTTTGTCTCTATTATAGGATATTAAAAAAATATTTATTGACTTTTTGCTCACATTTAGTAGGTCTTTCTGTGGCCCAAGGCCAGTGTTCTTCCTGCTCCAAGTGTTTTATTAAAAACTTTTTTATGTAATTATAGAGATATTTTTAAAGAATGTTTCATAAGCTCTTTCAACATAATTTTATTTATCAATTTGTTCAACCTTTGATTAACCATTGCATGTTCCTGTAGTAGTTACTGTTACATACTACCTTATCATTCAGGCCTCTCTCTACATAAAGAACCACACATCCCCTTGTTGAGTGTTTTGAGTCCAAGTAGAAGTTTGCACCAAATTTTGAGGAATTACCACCAGTTTTTTCTAAGAAATTGCATTTATAAGAATGAGATGGAAGAAAGGAAAGACAACCCAAAAGTGAGATCAAAAATGAACAAACCTGTTCCTGTTGCACAAACCAAATCATCAAACCAACCAGCAGTGTTTGCAGTAAAAGAGCGTGCAGTAGAAGCTAACTAAGAACATGCTGGTGGTTTTCTGTGATATCTACAGAGTTCTGTGCATTTGTTGGAGTAAAATTTCAGTACCAATGACCTTAAGTGTGGCAAGATGGCAACTGTGCTCTCCAACTTGATAACATACTTGCTCACAGCACATTGGACTCATGCATATTTCACACCAACAATGGAAAAGTCATCACTCACCACTAACCCTAACCTAGTGGATTTGGCTACCTGCAAATTCCCAAAATGAAGTTGGTTGCTATGAAGTAGCAGTTACAGCTTGCACCTGTAAGCTGCACGTAACTGTGCAGCGCTCTGTTTCTGTGCAATGGAAACAGACACATTTTTTTGATTGCACTTTATCAGGCCTCCAGCTAATGCTGTGAGATTAGCAGTGAGGAGGCAGACAAGATTTTTTGGTTTTAAAAAGTACTTAAACATTCATAAGAATTGAAATTGCATTAATGAAAACAATTAGTATCAGAAATAAGTCACAAACAGGAGGAAGGTTGATTAGAACTTTGCTTAGGTAAAAGACAGAAAATAGTGGGTAAAAAATTTAATATATATACACATTTAATTTTTGATGTCATAAAGCCTCACCTCTTATTTTTCCCAAGATCCCTCCAACAGAGCTGGGTTCAGTTTTAACCTCACATCGGTCTGCAAAAAAATGATTTTTGACAATAATTAGCTGAATAAATATTAAGACTAAAAGAGAAAAGAAATAGCAGAGCAGTGTGTGCTGTTTTCAGCACTATTTGTTTTTAAACTTTTGTAGAGACAAGGCTTAAATCAAGAGTATGAAGGAAAAGTGTGCACTATGAAGAAAATAAATAACATGACTAAAAAAATGTTAAAAAAAAAGGAATAAACACCAATATTGTTTTAAAGCCAACACAAAGGATAACGCCGCCTTCATCAATAGTTGAGAATGCTTGTTGACATTACATAACTTTGTAAATTGTAAACTGGACTCTTGCATAATTCACAGACAGAAAGATCCAATCCCTATAACAAAACTACTAACAGCATGGGCATATAATAAATAAAATATGGAGCTTTCAGTCATAGTCAGATAATGTGACGTGGATCAACATGAAGTATTTGAATGTCTAATGATAGAGGCTCTAGTCTTTTAACATGCCTCACAGTGCAGCCACCCCTACTATTAAAATAGATCATTATGGATCGTAGCCCCAGATTCTATTAGTATAGCCCTCTAAGAGCTGCCACTATTAGGTCTAACCCTCGCACATGTGCAGTTGTGAAGATTTCTTTTGCACCAGTGGCCTCTCTCAGGTCTGCCTGGGCAGCATAAATACCATCAGGACCTGAGATCAGCTCCAAGCTAAAACCAGCTTTTTCTTCAGCTGACAAAGGTGGGACAGAGGGGCCTGCAGCTTAGAGGGCTATGCCTATACTCATAGAGGGATTATGATCCGTAACCACTTCCATTTTGTATAGGCTTCGCCCTCTAAGAGCTGTTGGTATTGGGACAAGGGCGAAGCTGATCTGATCAGCACACACCTACAGTTGAGAGCAGGGACAATAATTTACACACTGCAAAGTGCTGAATAAGACGCAGTAGTGGACAGAGCTTTTGCACCCTGAATAGTACACACCACTTCAAGGGGCAGTCCTCGCCTCTCCAAACATATCCATTCAGGGGCCAAGCCTATAGGCACTGCAATAAGTTTGTAATCACAGCAAAAGGCTCCTGGCCCCTTGACTATTCCAGCTCTGTCATCTGTTCTTATCACGCTTGTGTTCTTATCATGCATGCTTATCTGTTAACAGTGAAACCAAGTGTTTCAACACTTTCAGCACCGGGGACAGCTCCAGGCAGTTTATGTGGAGAGATCGGCTTCAGCCATTTCCTTCCATTAGTTAGTTAGATAGATAGATAGATAGATAGATAGATAGATAGATAGATAGATAGATAGATAGATAGATACTTTATTTATCTCTAAGAGAAATTCACATTTACAGCAGCTTGACAAGGGAAAGGAATAGTGTAATAAAGATTCTAGAGAGATTGTCTCTAGAATCTGAATAAAGATGAATAAAGATTCATTACTTCAAAAAGACATCCTCCCACCCTGAGAGGTATTCATGTACACTGATATGTGTGATGCAACTCTTCCAAAGGGAATCCCAGCTGACAAAAACACCAGGCGTTTTCCAATGTGTGGGAATCGAATTGCGTGCAGTGAATATTAAAAAAATCACTGCCAATGCCATCTCGCAAACCCTCTGCTAGACCAGCAGGTTCAAACATCACCCCAAGTTGTGCTATCGGCTTGAGAAAAAAATAAGTTCTGTCAGCTCAGCCAGCCTGGACCCTCATAAGTTTGAATTCAAAGCCAACAGATTCACACTGGATGTAATCCTCTCTGCCCTCCACGGTGCACATACACCTTGAAGGTAACAACACCTATACCAGAATGCTGTTTGTTGATTTCAGCTCAGGATTTAACACAATCTCCATGATGAAACTCAACTGAAAATTTGGCTCTCTGGGCTTAAGTACTACATCATGTAACTGGGTATTAGACATGTTTACCAACAGCCCCTGGAGAATTATGCACCTTTTCAATTCTGGTGTTCAACACCGGAGCCCCCTGGGGCTGTGTGATCAGCCCCCATCTGTCATTGTCTGTACCAGAGACTGCAATCCCTAACAAAGGGGAAACTCACATGTGAAGAAAATGAGCAGCACCAACATCAATGGTCTAATTTCTAACAACGATGAGTTCATATCGAGAAGATATCCCCATCTAGCAGAGTGGTGCGCAGACAAAACTATTTCTCAACATCAGCAAAACCAAGAAGCTGAGTGTTGATTTTATTATAGAAGGAGACAAAACCATCCTAAATCAAAATTTTCCACCGCAAATAGAAACATAGCTGGTTTCAAAGCTACTGTCATGTCCGGTTAGTCGTCCCACGCCCTGGGTAAACAGGGCTCTAACCTGTAAATAATCTGTTGGAAATTTTTTATAAAAGCATGTATTTTAAAAACCATCTATATTATTTGTGAATCACATAAAAGCTTGGTCTAATTTTTAATTTTCCATAAAATAGTGGTCCAATTTTACTTTTCTTCCCTGTGACAATAACAATTCACTCTTGCACCCATCATCCATGTCCTGATCTGACTCTGGGCTGGTAACTGTGACTTCCCCCACCTCTCCAGTGCAGCTAACCTCTCCCACTGCAGCCTAAGTCTCTTCTATTCCGTCTTTACTGTCTTTCACAGCAAATTCAATTTTCACACTCACCTGTTTCTCAGACAATAAAAATACTAGATGATAAATCCAAAGCAATAATTTGCATATGAAAACACAAATCTAACACAAATAATGTGATGGATTTTGCTGGTGGGACTTTAGAATATGTGTAGATGAAAAAGTTTGAAAGGAGATCTTTTGCTTTTTGCAAATTTGACATGTTTTGCCTGATGGCTATTCAGTGAGCTACCGGGTCAATTCAAAGCATGGGTATACCAACATGCGGTCTTGCCCACATTTTGTGGACCTTGCTTCTGTATGAGTTCCCGATGTCATGTGTGGAGGCTCTGGAGAAGAAAATCAGCAGCTTCCTGCGAAGATGGCTCGGCTTGCCCAGAAGCTTGAGCAGTGCTGCACTATATGGCACCTCGAATTCCCTACATCGCCCCTTCAAAGGCCTCACTGAGGGTTTTGTGGTCTTAAGAACAAGAGAGGCCATCCAGTATAGGGACTCCAGGGACCCCAAGATAGCAATAGCTGGAATTGAGGTCTGCAC
This sequence comes from Acanthurus leucopareius, assembly GCA_029814765.1. NCBI lineage: Eukaryota > Metazoa > Chordata > Actinopteri > Acanthuriformes > Acanthuridae > Acanthurus > Acanthurus leucopareius. The sequence continues at coordinate 8,064 of JAQMCX010017246.1, read as the reverse complement.
CGGCAGGAGGTCGAGTACCAGGGAGGAACTATGGGTGGCAAAGTCTCGTCTGAGGCAGAAGACCCTAGTTGGGACCACTGCAACTGGATGAGCGGATTTGGGCCTTTTTAGAAGCCACCATTTCAGCAAGGCCACTAGGAGGGAGAGGCAGCAACTCCTGCTGGAAGAGGTGCATTCAGGAGTGGAAGAAGCTTGGGTCACCAGGGCAGTGGGGCTTGGCAAACAAGGAGGCTGGACAAGGTAGGGGAAAGTGGTGCAGCGGAAGATTGCCTGGTCAGACGTCTGGCGCTCTGACTTCCACCGCATCAGGTTTTTGGTCCAGGCTGTATATGAAACCTTACCAAGCCCCTCCAACCTCCACACATGGGGCAAAACTGAGGCACCCACCTGTCCGCAGTGTAGTGGGAGGGGGGACCCTGCAATACTTACTCAGCAGCTGTCCAATAGCCCTTGCTGAGGGTTGCTACTGGTGGCGCCACGACCAGGTGCTTAAGGCAGTTGAAGTTGAAGTTGAAGTGGTCAGCACAGCCATTAAGACCAGAAAATTCCACCCCGGGAAGAGTTCCATCGCCTTTCTTAAACTTGGCGAGAATCCCCCACCACGACAGACGAGAACATTCATGCTCTCTTCAGCCCCTGACTGGCAGCTGATAGTGGACCTTGGCAAACAGCTGAAATTCCCAGAACACATCACAAACACAACACTCCACCCCGACCTGGTAATCTTTTCAGACTCCACTAAGAACGTCATCTTGTGGGAACTCACGGTGCCTTAGGAGGAACACATTGAGGAGGCCCATGAGAGGAAGATGAATAAGTACCAAGGACTGGTGGAGGAGTGCAGGAACCGTGGGTGGCAGGCACACTGCCAAGCCATTGAAGTGGGTTGCTGAGGCTTACTTGGCAGTTCCGTCTGCAAAGCCATGTCATCGCTGGGTATGTTGGGAGCAACGAAGAGGGGAGCCACAAGGTCAATCACTGAAGCCGCAGAGAAAGCCACAAGGTGGCTTCGGATTAAGAGGGGAGACCCTTGGCTTGCTGCTGCTGGGATGCAAGCTGGGACTTGATTACCCCAGCTGGGGGAGGGGGTATGATGCTGAGAGATCCGAAACCCCCAATGACCCCAGGAACATCACTGAAGATGCATCCCAGTGCATCATAGTGATGTATCTTTAAACCTGTGCAGCCAGAAACTGGCAGGGGGGCTTCAAAGATTATACGGGCAGATAGAGACAAGTGGCAGGTCTGGCTTGTTCAGACTTAATCTTTCTGTGATGACTTTTCACTGCCCTGCAATCGGGATTAGGTTATCATACTAGGTGTTTAAGTAAGTCTATTACAACAACATCAGTGTCTTTCAAGACACAGAGAGCATTATTTTGCTGAAAAATACTTACGCTCATATCATCTTTATCTGAACTTTATAACACATTCATACACAGAACAACGACTGGGATTTTGTCCTCCACCTTTTATCGTTGAAACTGCTTTAAAGATGATGTCTTTCGTGGGTAGTGCAAGGAAGGAGCCTTTAGTAATTCAATGTTAATATGGGCATCTGAGTACTGTGTTTAGCTAAACCGCTTTAGCTAAAACAAATACGGTGTGTAGCCTAATTTTTTTTTGTGTTTTTCAATATAAAAACCACTTAAAAATTCTTCTGTACACTTCCCAATGGTCTTATTGTCAAACGTACTGTTTTTTCTCCAACAGATAAAGACTCCAATGGAGATGACCAGCAGCAGAGGGGTGAGCAGCAGGGTGGTGATGATGGCTGGAAGTACTCCTTGGTCTGTTTTTGGCTTTGCTGCACTCTTGTTTTTCTCCTCTTCCTTCTCCTGGCGATGAGGCAGTTGAACCATAGTTTGTTTCTCTTGAATGGCTGCTGTCTTGGATATGTTAAGCTTTGGCCTCCCCTTGGTTCTGACAAACGTCTCTATTTCTATACACAGAGAATAGTTGTAATTAATAGGGTTTCCACTCCATGATTTTTTTTTAACAAAAAAAAAATTGGTGAAACTAAATTGGGTGAATAACTCGTGAAGTGACATTTTCATTAGTCAAATCTAGTCACTTTTTTTTACATTGCACTGGTGCAAGTAACACATACTACATCAATAAAAGAAAAGAGGATAGTACGTAATATGATACGAGAATTCTATAAAATACAATTAAAAACAAAACACCGGAAGAGCTGAATCTTGACATGAAAACAGAGCAATAAAACTGGAAATTCTGGGATACTCAAAAAAACTAAAATCAGATAAAAACAGTAAAAAGGCATCACAAATCAATTAGAAGAACTTCAGACTGAACTAAAAGTGAACTGAAAACATACATCAGTCACTATATGATTTCTTTTTTTCCTGCCGATTTAGAGCAAATCTTAATTTTTGAAAAACAAATATAGATATAATATATAGAATAATTCAGATTTCACCCCCAAACTGCCTGATATTGCTGAACTCCATTTTACTAACCATCAAGTTCCTGAACCTCAATTCCAGCTTTCTTGACAGAGCGGTGTAGCTCTGGAGAGGATAAAAAATGAAAACAAATGAATAAAACCTAATTCAAAAAAGCTGGAACACTATGTAAAATGTAACTAAAAACAGAATATGTTGATTTGCAATTTCTTTTGCAATAGGATGCCTGGAACACATCCCAAATGTTGGGACAGGGGCATGTTTACTTCTTTGTTACAGCACCTTTTTCTTCAACAACACTCAGTAAGCTTTTGGGATCTGAGGACATTATTCCCTGTAGTTTTGAAAGCGGAATTCTTTCCCACTCTTGCTTGATATACCACTTCAGTTGCTAAACAGTCAGGGACCTCTGTTGAAGTATTTTGCGCTTCATAATGTGCCACACATTTTCAACAGGAGACAGGTCCGCAGGTAGGCCAGTCTAGTACCTGCACGCTTTTACTCCAAAGCCACGCTGTTGTAACACATGCAGAATGTGGCTTGGCATTGTCTTGCTGAAATAAGCAGGTACGTTCCCGAAAAAGATATCTTCTGGATAGCAGAATATGTTGCTCCAAAACCTTTACGCACCTTTCAGCATTAATAGTGCCTTCACAGATACGAAGTTACCCACACCATGGCTCTAACACAATTCCATACCATCACAGCTTTTGAATGTTGCGTCAGTCCATCTCAGATGAGCTGATGTTCTTGATGTATTGCTTTCTCTCTGTATGGTAGACTCTCAACTTGCACTTGTAGATGCAGCTACAAACTGTGTTAGCTAATGATGATTTTCCAAAGTGTTCCTGAGCCCCATAGCAATATCCATAACAGAATGATGTCGGTTTTTAATGCAGTGCCGCCTGAGGGATCGAAGGTCACGGCTTTCAGTGTCGGTTCTCAGCCTTGCCCCTTACATGCACAGATTTCTCCGGATTCTTTGAATCTTTTGATGATAACATAGACTGTAGATGGTAAAATTCCTAAATTCTTCACAATTTTGCATTAAGAAACATTGTTTTTTAACTGTTAGAATACTTGCACACGCAGTTGATCACAGATTGATGAACCTCGCCCCATCCTTGCTTGTAACTGACTGAGGCTTTCAGGATGCTCCTTTTATACCCAGTCATGACACTATCACCTGTTTCCAATTAACCTGTGGAATGTTGCAGGTGTTTTTTGAGCATTCCTCAACTTTCTCGGTCTTTAGTTAACCCTGTCCCAACTTGCCTATCCCACGCATCAAATTCAGAATGAGTGTATATTTCCCCTGCAAAAAACAAATAAATCAATAAATTTTATGAGTTTTAAGGTTAAATATCTTGTCTTTGTACTGTATTTAATCAAATATAGACTAAAAAAGAATTGCAAATCATTGTATTCTGTTCCTATTTACATTTTAAAAAGCGTCTCAACTTTTTTGGAATTGGGTTGAGTAGTTATCAGCGTTGGACACAAATTAACAACATTACAAACATATTACAGGTAGAGAATTCATCCACAAACACAGATGAGAATCTATTTTCTTATTTATCAATATCTTGAAGTGAACTGGGATTTTACTTAATGCATAGACACTAGATAGATCTTGTACATGAAAATATTTAAGAATTCAAATTCATTGTAGCTTACTCTCAGCGGTAAACTTGAAGACTGACTTGTTGTCTGCATCCCCCACAAAGACACTGCCATCCCTCGTTACAACTATGTCATGAGGCATTTTAAACTTCTGCAAATAGAGAAAAATACAGACTTAGAAACAAAAAAGAATCACCACCATCTAAAAAGACTAGTTTTCAATTAATAAGTATGGGTTACATAAGTATGTATTTAATAAAATCAATCAATCAGACTTTATTTGTAAAGAGCACAATGTAACCAAAAGTCCTTTACAAAATAAAATGAATCAATCAATTATCCTCACACCCCTCTGAACACACAGACACATACAGAGAGATGCACACACCATCCACACGCGGCAAAAACAACTATATTGTAATTAAGAGACTGAGGAAACATCAGGAACTGCCAAAAAGCTTTTATAAGTATCATATATTATAAACATATATGAACATATACATTTTATAAAACAGAAGATTAAGATTAAGTAAAAATTTAATAAAATACTAAAATAGAATACAGTAAAACACGAAATGAAGAATGGAATTGAAAAAAAATTAGGATAAAAATAAACGTGTGACTGTGAATATATGGCTGTTTGCCATGTGTCTGCCTGGTCTCACACCTGGTCTCAGAAACATACAGTGTACATGAAACATTTCTTATTCATTCAAGCTACAGTCCTTTTCTGTGTATCATTCATCCACAAAAATTATGTCAAGGTGGTAGCTGGCTAAGTTACTGTCTTTGTCTCACACCGCTTACACCAGTGTTTAAAACAGGGAGATCGTTTGTATTCATGTTGGTATCAAAGTGTGGTTACCTTTTGATCTGGATTGAAGGTATCCAAAATATCTGTGGTTGAATAATCTATTACAACACCTCTGAGTGGAGCTGAGTGATACGGAGAGTCTCCATTTACTGCATAGATCAAGCCATCTTCATGCATGCATGCACATCCACATAATACACGCAAACACAAACACAAACACACACACACGCACACACACACACAGGCACACACACACACACACACACACTCACTCACACACACACACACACACTCACACACACACACACACACACACACACACACACACACACACTCACACACACACACACTATCTTTTACTTGTATCTTTGTGAGGCCACTTAGTGACATGAAGCGTTTCTGGTCTGAACCATAAAAACCAAAAGCCGGAAAGATAAGAAAAAAAAACCTGATTCTAAAACAACATGTCCTCACTTTGCGGTTAAAAACTGATTCTGGTCCTCACTCAGCTGAGAAGGAAACAAGGAGAGAAGGAAACAAAATGAGGAGGAAAGATGGAGAGAAGGAAACAAGGAGAGGAGGAAACATTGAGAGAAGGAAACAAAATGAGGAGGAAACATTGAGAGGAGGAAACAAGATGAGGAGGAAACAGGATAGGGAGGAAACATTGAGAGAAGGAAACAAAATGAGGAGGAAAGATGGAGAGAAGGAAACAAAATGAGGAGGAAACATTGAGAGGAGGAAACATGGAGAGAAGGAAACAAGATGAGGATGAAAGATGGAGAAAAGGAAACAAGGAGAGGAGGAAACATGGAGAGAATTGAGAGAAGATGAGGAGGAAAGATGGAGAAAAGGAAACAAGGAGAGGAGGAAACATGGAGAGAATTGAGAGAAGACGAGGAGGAAAGATGGAGAGAAGGAAATAAAAGGACAGTAGAAAACACGGAGAGAAGGAAACAAGATGAGGAGGAAAGATGGCGAGAAGGAAACAAGGAGAGGAGGAAAGATGAAAAGGAGGACGCAAGATGAGGAGGAAAGATGGAGAGAAGGAAACAAGGACAGTGGAAAACATGGAGAGAAGGAAACAAAATGAGGAGGAAAGATGGAGAGAAGAGACAAGGAGAGGAGGAAACAAGATGAGGAGGAAACATGGAGAGGATGAAACAAAATGAGGAGGAAACAAAATGAGGAGGAAAGATGGAGAGAAGGAAACAAGGAGAGGAGGAAAGATGGAGAGAAGAGACAAGGAGAGGAGGAAACAAGATGAGGAGGAAAGATGGAGAGAAGGAAACAAGGAGAGGAGGAAACTTGGAGAGGAGGAAACAAGGAGAGGAGGAAACATGGAGAGAAGGAAACAAGGACAGTAGAAAAAAAGGAGAGAAGGAAACAAAATGAGGAGCAAAGATGGAGAGGAGGAAACAAATGAGGAAGACATGGAGGAGGAAACTAGGAGAAGAAACAAGGAGAGGAGGTGACAAGAAAATGAGAGGGTGAAAAAAGATGAAGAGGAAACAGGGAGAGAAGTAAACAAGATGAGACAGGAACAGGGAGAGGAGTAGAGAGGAGGAAACTAGGAAAGGAGGAAACAAGGAGAGGAGAAGAGGAAACAAGGAGAGAGGGAATCAAGGCAAGAAGGAAAAATAAAGAAGAAAACAAGGAGAGGGAGAGGATGAAACAAGGAGAGGAAAGAGGAAACAAGGAGAGGAGGGAACAAAGAGAATGAAACAAGGAGAGAAGGAAACAAAATGAGGAGGAAACATGGAGAGAAGGAAACAAGATGAGGAGGAAACAAGGAGAGGAGAGGAGAGGAGGAAACAAAATGAGGATGAAACATGGCGAGGAGGAAACAAGGAGAGGAGGGAACAAAGAGAAGGAAACATGGAGAGTAGTAAACAAGATGAGGAGGAAACAAGGAGAGGAGAAGAGAGGAGAGGAGAGGAGAGGAGGAAACAAGATGAGCAGGAAACAAGGAGAGGAGAGAAGAGGAGGGAACTAGGAGAGGAGGAAACAAGGAGAGGAGATGAGGTAACAAGATGAGGAGGAAACAAGGAGAAGAGGAAACATGCAGAGGAGGAAACAAGGAGAGAATGAAACAGGGAGGGAAGGAAACAAGGAGAAGAGGAAACAAGGTGAGAAGGAAACAAGGAAAGAAGGAAATATAAAGAGGAAGGAACAAGGAGAGGGAGAGGAAACATGATGATGAGAGGAGGAATCAAGGAGAGGAGAGGAGGAAACAAGATGAGGCGGGAACAAGGAGAGGAGGAAACATGGAGAAGAGATGAGAGGAGGAAACAAGATGAGGCGGGAACAAGGAAAGGAGAGAAGAGGAGGGAACTAGGAGAGGAGGAAACAAGGAGAGGAGATGAGGTAACAAGATGGGGAGAGAACAAGGAGAGGAGGAAACAAGTAAGGAGAGGAGAGGAGGAAACAAGGAGAGGAAAGGAGGAAACTAGGAGAGGAGGAAACAAGGAGAGGAGAGGAGGAAACAAGATGAGGAGGAAACAAGGCAAGAAGGAAACAAGAAAAGAAGGAAATATAAAGAAGAGGAAACAAGGAGAGTGAGAGGAAACATAATGAGGAGAGGAGGAAACAAGGAGAGGAGAGGAGAGAAAGAAACAAGGAGAGGAGGAAACAAGGAGAGGAGGAAACAAGATGAAGAGGAAATAAGGAGAGAAGGACACAAGTAGAGAAGGAAACAAGGAGAGGAGAACAGTGTGTTTTCAACCATCTGGTGTCTTTCGGATGAATAAAGGAGATACGCGAAGAAACAGACTGTGTGTTTGGCTGCATATCAGTGTGTGTGTGTGTTTGTGTGTATGTGTGTGTGTGTGTGTGTGTGTGTGTGTGTGTGTGTGTGTGTGTGTGGACTTGGCAGTGGCAGAAAGCACCACAGAAGAAGAAGTTGCTGCCAAACGTCCCTCTCAGTGATCAGACGGTAATCAAACGTCTGATGATCTGGTTCTTTCAGTGTGTGTCTCCTTTACGGCAACACTAATTACTGTGTGTGTGTGTGTGTGTGTGTGTGTGTGTGTGTGTCTGTGTGTGAGTGTGTGTGTGTGTGTATGAGTCTGTCTGTCTGTCTGTCTGTCTGTCTGTGTGTGTGTGTGTGTGAGAGTGTGAGTGTGTGTGTGTCTTTGTGTGTGTGTGTGTGAGTGTGAGTGTGTGTGTGTGTGTGAGAGTGTGAGTGTGTGAGTCTGTCTG
>JAQMCX010017245.1:0-18082 GCA_029814765.1 Acanthurus leucopareius | reverse complement strand
AAAACAAACGAGACATTTGTGTTTAGAGTTTTTGATTCACTTTAAATATAGTAGATTTTTGTGTGTGTGTGTGTGTGTGTGTGTGTGTGTGTGTGTGTGTGTGTGTGTGTTTTCATACGGCAGCTCAGACCCTCATCAACAGGAGAGTAGCTGAAATTGAAGCTCAGGTGTCCAGCGGTGAGCCGGCAGAGGGCATGTACCTGACCTACCTGCTGTCCTCTGACAAGCTGTCCAGGGCCGAGGTCTACATCAGCATCACCGAGCTGCTGCTGGGAGGAGTGGACACGGTGAGGAGGGGGATGATGGATGAAAGAGAAGATGCTGTTTGTGCTCACAAACAAGAAAAAAAAACATCCACACAGTGATAGGAAAGCTTTTTGGGCAGCATAAAGCCTTGAATTGATGTAGTTATCTGGATGCCATGAAGCAGATCAGTTCAACTCAATCTGCTACACTTAATTAAGTTCTTGTAGCGTTTCCATGTCAAAGTTTAGGATGGTACCAACAGAACCATTCCATTTATTCTTCACTCCTCAGAACAGTAAAGGTTACCATGTGACTGTTCATAAATGCAGCAGCTCCTGAAGACCAAGAAAGGTCTTTGAGACAACCCAGCTTACATTTATGAGCACTGCCAGCAGATCCAGGTTTCAGGCACAGATGTGTTGGTTCCATGGTGCTATTGCAAAAAAACTAGTGATGTACAACACTCATCACGCGCAGCCCGTCTACCAGCCAACACTATCAGAAACTTTCTGTCGAGGACAAATGCAATACATTTATAAAGATGCCATTAGTCATAAACTTGTACATGTCACTCTCAAACTACACATATTCTGCAGGTCAAAGTTTTAGTTTCGCTGTGACTTTGGTTTTTTTTTTGTTTTGTTTTGTTTTCTTTTTATTTTGGTTATGACTGGACAAAGACCTTGGTTGTCACTTGCACGAAACACAGAATAATCTAATTATTTCTTTGTTAAGTCAGTGAAAACAAAACAGTCTGGATTTGCTTATCAGCATCCAAGAATCAGAAAACATCTTTAGACATGTTGGTTGAAAAAAATAAAGAAAAAAAAACACAACTGCTCAATCAGCTTTCCAAAAACCGCAGCAGATCTGAATCTTTCATGTTCCTTGCATGTCAAAGGATGGATGTTAAGAGAGGTCTGAGGTTTGTGTCAGTAGAAAGATTAGACTTCTTGATTTTCCGCTCCGCTGAGGGAAATGTAGAATTAGTCGTAAAGCCTCAGAAGAAACAGGCTCAAGTGTATTATGATCAAAGTGTTGTTGTTCTTACACATAAGAATAGCTGCAAAGCTCGTCTGGCTGCATTCCCGGGTACTGTTGAGGCTTGTTGCTGTTGTAGCTGCGAGCCGGAGTTTTGTGAAACGTGTGTTACGTGTGTGAAATGTGTCCTGAGGCTGAAGTCAACATGATAGGATCATAAATGTGCAAACAGCATGGAAAAAACAGGAGCACACTGATTAGTTTTGACAGAAAAGCCAATGGCTGTAATTTTTGATAACGATCTGGTTCTCAACTGGTCCTTTTTTAACAGTTCTGTCATGCTGTGTTGAAGTCAAGTTATGATGTTTTGTCACAACATGCTGCCAAGTGCTGTATCTTCTGTTTCGCACAAGAAGGCCAGGTATCTTCTCCTTTTGCTTTGGAGATTTAGAGATTTCATGCAATCAAAATTTTCATTTTGCCCAATAATTAGTGGCAGTCGGGGCTCATTCAGACTGAATTTTCATGAAAAACTCCTCTGGTCAGCACTGCTGTAGCATCGTTGGGCTGCTCATATTAATACGAATTATCAAGCTTTCATTTTTGCTTGACTGACTTTTTTTCTGATCCTGTTCTATAAACTGTTCTTAGTTAGGGATAGTAAAGTTATTTGATTTCTCCTTCCTCTTCCTCTCTTCTCTTGCCTGTTGTCAGACCTCCAACACCCTGTCATGGGCACTGTACCGTTTAGCGAGAGACCAAAAAGCTCAGGATCGACTGTACAACGAGGTGAACTCTGTGTGTCCAGACAAACAGGAGCCGAACACAGACAGCCTGAGCCGGATGCCCTACCTGAAGGCCGTCATCAAGGAGACGTTACGGTGAGCTGCCAGCTGTTTGGATTCTTCCTTTAAAACAGTGATTCAGGCTTATTTGACTGGTGACCCCTCTGAACAAGCAAGTTAGAATTCTTGAGCATTTCATAATAATTATTTAAAAATAAAATAAAATATTATTTTTTTAAAGATGAAAAAAAATTCAAATTATTCAGTAATTGACTTGAAAAATGCAAAGAGAATAAAACACTTTTTTATTAGATTTTTTTCAATCCTAATTTTAATTTAATTTGTATTCTGTTAAATCTTGCTTTTTTTGTTTAATTTATTTAAATTAATATTCATTTTTTGCATTGTAATATTTTTTTCATTACACAAACAAAAAGAAAAAAAAGTGGGACTGGAGTCTGGACGGGGATTTTTGGGGATTGTCCTTTGAGGAAATATTAGGAGCAGGTCCTCTGAGGTCGGACTGCAGCAGAAAACAGGTCCAACAAGAACAAAACTCGCTGTCTTTTTATCCATTAACTCGTAGAGGCAGCGGAGCTGGAGTTGTTGGTCTTTAAAGACACCATCCTCTCCTATGGACACTATTTGTGCCCACCAAAATCTTTCCACCAAACATAAAATATGTCTTTCTTTTTCTTTGTGCAATTAGAGTCTGATCCAATACCCACACATGCAGATTTTACCAAAACTCGAGTGCCTTCTTGTGTGTGGCCTCGTTTAACTATTCCACTGCAAAAACCTGTAATTATTATCACACTTTAAACAGTAATTGATGGCACACCTGATTTGGGTTTGCTGTAATCTCGAATGTTGATTATAAAAGAAACACTGAGAGTATTTTTCTTTTTTAATTTCTTTCCTTTTTAAGGTTTTCTGCACTTTAACCATGGCAGGATTCTGTAAGAGGAGTCTCAGATCATTTTTGTGGTTTAATTTTTTAACATGAACTCAACCTTAAGGAGTTGAGAGGCAGGACATGAGTTAGAAGCAGTGGAAGTCAAGAAAATAGGGGACAAAAGACAGACGAAGGGAGGGAAAAAAGAAAGTAGGGAAGGAAAGGAGGTTTTTGAGGTGAACTTGTGAAAATGTGAAGTTGAAGCATGCTTGACAGTTTTCTTTTTTCTTTCTTGAACTGGCAATGGGCAAGTTTTTCTTTAGCTGACACCATTTGAAACCATTTGGATTGGTTTGTAGTTTGGTCTGTCACTTTATATTAGCCTCTAAAATGAATGTTGGTTAATGGCGCAACCATAGTTTGTGATTAGAATAGTTTGCTCATACAAAAGACAAAATGAATAATAATAGTATACAATAATAACAGAAAAGAAAGAGGGAACCCAGTTTGCTTCTCTCAGCACACACTAAAGATTTTCTATCTGCTTTCATGTCTCCATTAAAGACTAAATGAAAGAATAAACACATAAACACATTTTTCCCCCCTGGTGTTTTCTTGTCCTCCCTTCTACACCTGATACCAACTCCCACTGTAGTTTTTTGTTTGTGCAAAGAAGAATTCAAACTATGTTTTTACTCCATATAAACATATTACAGTTTCATTTGCCTTTTGCCCTCTCCTCTTATTTCCACAGTGGTGGTTCTTGTTTCTTCATTACAGTCTGGAAACAAAGGCAGTGTCTCTGCTCTGAGAGAAAAACAATGTGGTTGTCTTTGCAACTGCTGCACTGATAGTGATACCACTTTAAAACTTGAGCAATGAAAAGATGCTTGTTTACCCATTTAATATCGGGAAGAACATTTTTACAGAGAACACGCTAGAACAAAGCTGGAGTTTCACAATGTTATATTATGCAACATCCACATTACCAACTCACTTTTGATTCATTTTTGATCAATCAGAGTTACTGGACATACATGTCATAATATTAACAATTGCACCTGATGTGACTATATATTATACATTTTTAGCATAATGAACTGTAAGTGAGAGTGTATGTGGATCAATTGCGCATTCGTTATTATATTTGTCATCTGATAAAACTGATGAGGAGCAAAACAAATAATACTGGTCACAATTTCAAGGTGGAAAGAGATTAAATCTGAATAAGAGAGTGCTGCAGGTCTTGTCTTCTGTGATTTGGCTGCTTGATTGTCACCTGTGTCTTTCTCCACCAGTCTTTATCCTGTTGTACCTGGAAATGGACGCTTTATTTCAGAGAACGAGGTGGTTGTGGATAACTACTGGTTCCCAAAGAAGGTAAGAAAGCAGAACCAGGAGCAGCAGAAGATGTGATGCACAGTGCTCCTTCTGACATAAGATTATTCTCTCTTTTCAGACTCAGTTCCATCTGTGTCATTATGCAGTCTGTCATGATGAGGCGGAGTTTGTAGACGCAGAGCACTTCATCCCGGAGCGGTGGCTCCGTGCAGAGGTGCCTTGCAGCGGCAGGCGGATGGCTGGCAACTACCAGCATCACCCATACAGCTTCATTCCCTTTGGTGTGGGTGTGCGGGCCTGTGTGGGGAAGAGAGTGGCTGAGATGGAGATGCACTTTGCTCTGTCCAGGGTGAGTAATGTAGAGGAACGCACAGGAAGTCTGTTTTCAAAGCTCAAATCACTGAAGCCAAATAAGTCCGTCTCTACTTTAAAGTCCATTTTGTGTTGGTTATTTAAGTCACCATCCTTGTGTTTTTGTTATTGTGTTTCCACTGTAAACAATTTTAACATGCATACCAAAAGTTTTTAGATGTCTAAGAATTTTAACCTTCAAGGGTTCATACAAAGTCCACAAAGTGTAGAAAATGCCAAATTATAAGCATTACATTTGAAGTTAGAAATACGCTAAATTAGATTATGCATCATTTGAAAAATGCTTGAATATTTGAAATGAAATGATCCTGTTGTGATTTTGTTTTGTTTTTTTCTCCTGATGTTGAAACTAGCAGGCATTTAAAAAAAAAACACGTTTAAACATGCAGTTACTTTAAATATGAATGGCTTGGAGTAACAACATACATACATTGGTTTTTGTGGTTATAAAGGTATTCTGTAAACTTTTTGGCAGTTGCATCCATATAAAAATAACAATTTAGATGCAATGATAAAGGCTTTGATAGTCGCAATTTTTTTTTATCAAGGTACCTTTGAAGGAGGCTTGAAAAGGGTTTAAATGTCACTCTTAAGAAGCTGTGTTTAAGTCAGCTACTTGTCAGAGTTACTTTCATGCTTAAAAAAAATAAAAACAACATCCAAAATGAATTTTTTGTTAGTTATATTTCATCAAGGTCTGTCCAGAAGATGTGATATTTTGTATTTTGTATAAACAAATACAACTTTCTTAGCCAGATGGGTAATAACTTTTTTTTTTTTTTTTTTTTTTTACATTTGGAAGGATATGTAGACTAAAAGTGAGTGTGTTTAGGTGAACAATCACAGAATATCTAACAGACTAACATTTAACACTAACACACGATTATTGCTTAACATGCACATCAATCCATTCGTCTTATCTTGCAGCTAATGCAGCACTATGAGGTCCGACTGGAAGAAGGTGCACCAGCCATTGAACCTAAAACTCGAACCCTGCTCATCCCTGCAGAGCCCATCAACCTGCGCTTCCTACCCAGAGCCTGAGAAGGGCGCCACTGAGAGATCAGCAGTCCAGGTGTTTTCACAGACTGCAAACAATTAATTTTATGCAGCGAAAGTCCATCAAAATAACATGTGCCTACAAGATTGTTCATTATGATGCTTCAACTGACATAAACACAAATTTTCCTTTAAAATTCTGCACTTGAGAGCTGTATTAATGCACTAAATGACAATTTTTTTTTTTGTCAAATCAGACAAAGAGATCTGACACACACATCTTTAAGATTGCACACACTGACACACATGCAAACACACACACATTTCCTTACTGGAGTGTATGACTTTATGCAAATTGTGTTTTATGCAGGATAACAAATATAATTGCTGCATGTATTTGTACAGTATCAACCCTAATATAATGCTTGTTTGTTTGTGTGTGTGTGTGTGAGTTCATGCGTGTGTAGGAGTGTGCAGGCGTATGTCACTGCACGTGTGCAGCAAAGCTGACTAACTCAATGTGCTTTGTGCTGACATGTTATGATTGACATGTTATTTTAATCATCCATTTTTTGGCAATAAAGCCAGTTTCAGACAGATGTGTCATGTATTACAAAATAGGTGTGTATTGAGTGTCCACATGCTGCCCCATCTGACAAGGAGATGGACAAACAGTCTGTGATATTGCTTTTCTGCCCAAGAGTTTTACACAGAAAAAAAACAATTTGACAGCAATGTCATAGTGTCTCTATAAGTTTGTTTTCATAGTTATTAATAGTAACTTGCAAGAGGAAGGTAGTGGTAAAAAAAATTAGGATAACTGCAACCACTTTGTAAAAATATGATCAGTAAATAGTTCTCTGACTTGGCTAGACTTGCTGTAACTTGTCTGTAATGTTCCTGCAAAAGTATGTTTGATTCTCTGAAGCTTATTGCAATCGATCTTGACTTACTGACCGTAATATTTTTGTAAAATATAAGCTTAATATTTTGTCACTCGTATTTGTGTTATATATGTGAATGCAATTCTAAAATGTATTTTTTTTATAATGGAGCTGTTGATATTTTCACACTGTTTGGAAAGCTGTTGCACATATAAAGATGTATAATTTAAGTGTATTTTTGTATTGCGTCATCTATTTTGGCTCTGTGTTTGAGAGCAAATAAAAAAGAGAAAAACAACAAAAATGAATATTTTATCTTTGGTGTTTAGAGTGAAACAAGATTTCAATATAAAAATGAAAGACACCATTTTTACGGGTTAACGAGTTAATTTGAAGTAAATCAGAATTGTGGGGGAGGGCAGGCAGTATTTTATCTGCTGATGCTTTTGTTTAAAAATCAGTTTTACGAAAGAGATGTTAGAATAGCTCAAAATAAAGCATGATGCGACTTTAACTGGGTCAGCAGTTTTAAACTGGAGAGTGTTTCTCTGCTGACCCCTGCTGGACATATTTGAGTACATTGACTGTTAGGAATTTTTAGCTTCTTCATGGTTCTTTGCTCTGCAAAAAATTAAATGTAACATATTATAAGTGGGAAGCTGCTTTGGTGTTGCACCATGGTCGTATGCAGGAATAAAATTCAGCTAAAAAACAACAGATAATTAACTGGGATTCTGCGTGTGGTGAATAAAGCTTACTTTACCTGAACTTAAGGCATTTGCAGAACTTGCTTTTTATCCCTTTTTCTCCCCACTGTTCTGCAACGAAATACCAGTATATTCTTTTATTTCTTATGTCCCTGGCCTTAATTTTGAATTGCTTGACGTCCATCCTCTTCTGCGCGAGGACGTCGTGCGGCTGCCACGTGCACTGCAAAAGATTTCGAGTTCAAGTGACTTTTTTCTTCAATTCACACATTCACGGAAGAGCACGGTGGAGCTCCGGCACGGTTTTCTCAGTTATATAAGAAGAAAACAGTCAACTGAGAGGCGACGATAAATGTCAAACTTTGAGTAAAAATTAGAAGAAAATTAAAAATAAATGAACAATAGAACCAAAAAGGCAGACTATAAATATATTATGATAAATGTCCACTACTATGCATGGCCTATAAGTGCGTAAAAAACACTAAAGCTTGGAAAATAAAAAAGAAATATAAAAAAGTTTCGAATCTATTTGTGAGATTAAAACCAGACCCTCCAAAGTTTTTGAGAATAAACTGGTAAAATATTGGTTTGTCATCTTTTTAGAATGTATTAAAAATCGCAGCCTCTAGGAGCCGCTGCGGGATTTCCTGACATCTATTTTTCTTCCAGTATGAACAGTATATGTCCACAAGTCCGGACTCGTCATTTTTTGCAGCGGAGGCCACCTTCATTAGCCGACGCACCGCAAGGCTCAATATTCTCCATCCATCCTTCCAGACCGAAGCCTGGATGGTCCACCACCTCTCTTCTAATTCCCACACACAGCCCTGCTTTTTATCGGACATGTAACCCGGATAATCAGTCATCCAGTCCCGTTTATGCGTGTTTGTCCCTATGGGGAAGTAGTCAGGTCGGGCATCCACCGCCCTACAGGCTGCCAGGGAGAGACGGAGCTCCACACCGACGGGAATACAACCAGGTCGGGAACGAAAACGATGAGAATGCTCGGTGTTTCTGGCTTAGGAATCTCCGTTTGCCGTCATGTGAACGCGGACGAGGCGCGTCAACCTGTCGGTCATGATGGTGAGTAACCGATTAACACGCACGGTGTGTGTCTTTTGTCTCATACTCACACGCACACACACACACCTGCTGTCAAACATGTTGAAACTGGGATTTTTCATGTGCATCTCATAGAGGAGGAGGCCGGACTTCCTCTCGGGAACAGAGGAATGTTGAATGTGAACTATTGTGGCTGTAATCGAGGTCAGCCGGCTTTGTGTGATGGATGCTGAGGTCGGTGATGTCTGACCCGGATGGCCGCATCAGGGTCGATCATGAGAGTCAATTGCCTCGTGTTATAGCAGATGGAACAATGGATGGATGAACAGATGATGTGTTTACCAGACAGATTCGTGTTCATCTGTATGTCTAGTCTGGAGTTTGAGCTCTCCTTGAGCTCCCTGAGAGGCTCCCAAACAATTGTCTGAGATCTCATTCTCCTCATTACACAGTCTGGGAGGAAAAACCAAAGTTAATAGAGAGGCTCTTCCAAAGGCTGTTCTTTCCTCATAACTTTATCTATTCTGGAATTTATCTAGATTATTTGGCCAATTAAACCCACAAAATCTGGAAGTAGAATTTGTAGCAAAGTGATTCATGGACAAAGTCATACATCTTTCCTCTCCTCCATCTTAAAGTGAATTAAATATCTTGTGATTTTTTTTAAGCTGCTCTGACAGAACTTTGAAAGAAAGGTCTTTCTGCATTTTTTATTTTTTTCATCGTTTACAGACGACTGACAAAGGAAAAACTGTTAATTGTACCTGTAGACTTGTAAGAGAGACCTGGTCTGGGTTCAAAGGCTCTGAATGAACTTGGGAGTCTGAAGCTTTTAATGTGTTTCTATTTTCGGTTCGTGGAAATGTGTGAGAAGCTTTGGAGGTTGGAGGCACCTAGGAGTCCTGCTGTGTGATGAGTTTGAATCAGTGTTTTTTAAAACTAACTCAAGTGAGGACAGTGAGGGAACAATGTAGGAAGTGACCTTTGTGTCTGTGTTCTTATTGCAGAGTAAGGAGACCTTCAGTTGTCAACCAAAGGTTACTTACCCTCCATTCATTTAGGGCGTCTGGTGGAGACAGATTACAAATAGAGTGTTTAAAATTGAAGCAGCACAGATATTTTGACCTTTAGTCCCAAATGTGACTCAAGTTACTAAAGCACTGCATCCAAAATTTACCAAGCAACAGTGTTCTCACACCTGGATGAATCACATTTGGTCCCAGACTGAAAATTAAACAGTTGTTTCACTTTAAGTCAGCAGTAGACGCTCAAACAGAGCTAGTTTTATTCTGAAGCTGCTGTCTGACAAGTGCATTCAGGGACAAAGCCATCAGACAGGAAGAAACAGATCAGAGGCAAGGAATAGACCAGAATACATTGCAGCCACAAGCCAGGTTAAATTTTGAATCAGAATTTCATCTCAAAACCAACTCCTGATGCATTGTGAGCATTACAGACTGAAGTTATAAAGCAGTGAGAGGACACACTTGGAGATAAAAACCCTGCAGACCTTCAACTGACTCTGCAACTTCTTTGTGTATTCACTGTGTGTCAGGCTGCCGTCTCATCAGTGTAGTCTGGCAGCAGGGCTTGGGGCTCTGCAGCCCGCCAGGGGAATGAAAATGCCACAACACGTCGCTTCGGATCCGCTAGTGGGTCAACATCTCTGGCATGGTGCTGCTTGCATCCTCCATCACCCCCTGTCCCCTCCTCCTACCTCTCCCCCTGCGGTCTGTCTGATGCAGGGAAGGGAGAGTTTATTCTCTGGCTGCTGCAGCTTCACTATTATTTGATAAACGTCTCAGGCTGCTGTGCAGGTACATGTTTCATGTCCAGCAGTACCTGCAGCATGAGCAACATATTGCCTCATTCCTTCACTTACCAAATTTGACATCAGCTGTTAATAGACACTCACAGGCCGTATTCTCATGTTGATGTTTTTTTTGACCATGTTATGTTTCCCGTCAGCAGCCTGGGAATCTGCAGGAAGCGTGGTGTTCATGTCAGAGTTTGCCACGAGGAATTCAGGGTCCGGCAGTGATTAAAGGTGCACTGACGTGAGCTAATTAGTACTCAGCCTCAGACAGTGAGCTGAGACCTGCAGGCTGCTGAAGGCCAGATGTTTGCTCAAACTATCAGAGCTTGTTGTTGGAGCAGACGGTTGCAGGGGCAGACCGGGTGAAACAAAGGAGGCTGCAGTCTACAGAAAATTGTTGCTCATTATTGTGTCAGGGGTTTTAAACATTTTTTTATCCTTGATTACTTGTGCAGAAACCCTGCTCACACTGCAGAATTCAACTGCTTAACTGCCCTTTGGTGTCTTGTCAGATGTAGCTTTTTATCTACTAAGGCCAGTGCTAAAAGATTGGTGGATGAATGGATAAGGCAGGAAATTAAATACTGGATCATTTATGACTTTTTGAGGTCATATATTTTGCTTCATAGAAGTCCTAGAAGAGGGACTGATTTGAATTGACTTATCATTTCAGCACTTGAGTTCAATGCCTGAAACCTGCCTCACACTCTCTCAGCATCAATAAAAGCAGATAGTTTTATAGTGTTTACCTTGATAGCCTCAGTCAGCTGCGAGCGCTGAAATCAGACCACATTCACACGTGCTGTGCTGTCATTGGAAGCGAGCAGAGAGGATCATGGGTTATTCCTGCACATGTGTCAAAGTGTAATTAATTACTGCAGTCATTGATTAGCTTTATTGGCTTTTTTTGTGAGCCAGACAGGAGAGATGTTGTTTGTTTCTGCCATATGATTTGAATAAAATTAATAATTAATCAACATTTGATCCAACAATCCACACTATATTCTTCAGCAGTCTTTATCATTTAATCAGGAGTCTTGTTGATAATTGACGACTGTGAGTGTGACTGTGGAAATCTTGATGAAAGAGTATTTGTCGACAGCTTCCTGTCCTCCCTCTGTTTTTTTACATTTTCTTGATGGTTCTCCTGCTTTGGCACTTTGTGGTTTAATTAGTGTGAGACAGCTGCTCGGTGTTTTCATGTCCTGTCTCAGGCTGTCTGATCTGAAGGGTCTTACAGGTTACAGGTGGAGTTCTGTTTCCCTACTTTTTGGCTCAGTAATATAATGATAACATTCCGAAATATTAGACCGCAGGAAAACATAGTTGTGATATCACTCAGGCTTATATCAAGTTTCATAAATGGCAGGACATTGTATTTAGTAGAATTATATTAAAGTCATTTTATTTTATGAGACAGTTAAGATGTAAAAATGTCCTCCTTTTGCAACCTCAGCAACAGTTAAGTCATAAAGAGCTGATATCACTATAGTTTATAGAAAAATTAATCCCTCTTCTTGTGCTAGAACTCCTTGAAAGTTGCAGAAGAAGAAACTTTATGTTCCATTTATTCCACAGAACAGCAATCACATTCACAAGCATTATTTTCTTCCTCTTTTGAGCCCTCTGTGTAAAACTTCATAGATTTCCTGACATCACACTTTAAAGATGCTGAGGTAAATAGTTTTTTCAGCAGCTGTCTCTTCCTCTTGTCTGGTAACATTGAGGCTCTAACCCTGCGTTCAGTTTCTCCTCCACGGGAACAAACATCATTGATATTCCGGAGTGGCTCCCTCAGGGCGGCAGACGGGGAAAACAGTGAGCTGTTTAGAGGCTGTTCAGTCATACTGAGCAGCAGGATTAAGACGGTGTGAGAAAGAGAAGCCTTTATTGTGGGAGGATGGCAGTTGTGCAGGAATGTATTTGGTTCTTAGAAAACCTCAAACTTGCAGCTGCAGGTTTGAACTCACCTGAGAGGAATCCACAGGTAGGTCACAAAGGAACAAAGGCCTTAGTTTTCCTGATTGATTGTGAAAGGTTTGTCATTCATTCAGAGCGTACGCGACCTCGCGTCCAGACGTACAACATGCAGCTGAACCTTATTTGCATCTGCGGTGAACAGACCACACAGATTCAGGGATTATTAGCAGAGGCTGATGTCAAATGACCCCGGAAGACGATTTAACTGCCTTTAATCTCTGATCCTGGTCAGGTCAAACAAACAATTTGACATGAGTAAAGACATGAAAACAAAAAGTAGCAGCCACAGTACAGCGCAGTCACGCCCAGTGAAATCACACTGTGAGGCTCATGACCTAATGGAAGTCCGGAAGTCTAAATCACTGGAGTGGTTTCACTTTCACATGAAGAGCACCTCTCTATATAATGTTGCATTGCTCGAGGCAAAGTTCGAGTCTTATTTTTATAGTAGAAAACTGTAGTTAAGATGCAAGTCTGTCGGGACTAAATGACCATTAAATCACACATTTGAACATTTTCCTTTCATCCCTGAGCTTATACCAATCCCTCTAAATGCAGAGAGCGAATAAACTTTTGAGCTGTGGCTTGGTGACACCATTATTGATTTTTAATATTACCTGTATTTTCCAAAATCAGAATCTGAAATGTCAAAATTTATTTTTAAGTTTCCGGAAAAAAAGTAAAAAACACAGCGGGAAGTCAAGTCTTATTTCTTTTTTTTGTGAGTTTTTGAGTCTGATTAAAAACAAGACATTCTTCGATTGCTGGCCCCTCAGCAGTCTGTTGGGTGAAAATGGAGCCTGACATGGACAAAGACCTCAGTGTCCTTCCTCCGCCTCCTCCTCCTCCTCTTTCTCCTCCTTCTCCTTCTCCTCCTCCTCCTCACTGATCCCCATCAGCAGATTCTCCACATTCTGTCTAATCAGGGCAGATGACAGCAGCTACACATGCTTTTGTAACTGGAGCAGCCATTCAGTCTCAGCCTTATGTAACCTGTGAGTGTCTGAGGAGGTGTGAGAACGCCTCGGCCTCTCGGTGCCGGCGGTCGTGCCTAATCTGCCAGAGTCGTGAGGGTGTTTGTGGGTGAAAGCCGTGCAAATAATATCCATCTGCATAAGTCACGTAACGTTGTTCTTGTTTTGTACTGAAGTCATGTGATGTTGAGTCACCTGTGAGTCGCCATCTTCCAAAGAACTTTGAGCTTTTTGAATAAATCTTGCTGAAAAGTTTTGTTTCATTTTGAACCCAACTGCTATGCAGATCTTAATAGACATAGGAATTATATGTAAAGATAGTACGTTTTTGCATTTCGTCCAGAGCTTTTGTTCATTTTTTGACCAAGGTGAAGGCAGACAGGTAATAGAAGCTCCTGCATTTTGACGTCTCTAAATTTTAAAAATGTTCAGACATTGGATTGACGTCAATATCCTCACCTGACACCCTATAAAGAAGCCTTTATGTGTCTTTATCCTAAAATGTCACACTATCTCACCCCTTTAACAACTTAATCAAATAGTGACTCCTAAAATACTTTTCTTACTACAAGCATATATTTCCTAATCTTTGATTGTGTTAAACATCTTTTCCATTTCGAGTTGGACATGAAACCAGTCAACATCTAAATTGTAGTGTAAGTCCAGTTTGTGCTACATTTCCTCCCAGTAATTAGGTTAAAAGACTGGCTTAAAGCTGGGTTTGAAATCCATACATTCCATTTGGAGATATCCAGCATTCCCTTTGTTGTGTCTTCATCTTGTAGTGTTGCTGTTCTTCAACCTGTTCTGTCATGTCATGTCCCCTCTCACCTAGACACGTGATCACACACACACACACACACACACACACACACACACACACATACACACACCATACAAACGCACATGCAGCGATCCCGCTCCCAGCGACCAAGTCCTCCCCTGCACGTGGCCACATTTCCATTGCTACCTCAGCCAGTATTGATTGACATGTGCAGTGGGATGGGGGTCGATATGCCAGGTTATCAGCTGGACAACAGCCTCTCTCTCTGTCTGTCTCCCGGAAGCTGACATGTAAACCGGGACACACTCTGTCTTCCGCTGCAAACGGTGGGACGCTGGCAGCTTTCTCTGAACTCGTCATGAACACGCCTGTTTCTGGCAGCTCACCCGGCAGCCTGTTACCTTGGATGGCTCATGAACAACACTGAGAGGCACGGAGAGGTCTGTTCGCATCATGTGCTCCAGCTCATTTTCTCATTAATCTATCCCCATTCATATGCCGCAAGGAGAGGTTTTGGACATGTTGCAGCCTTGGTCAGACGGCAAATTTCTCAGGTCAGTGATGGCGATTGGAGCAGATTGAACTCCAAGTCTGCTGGACTTAAGATCAGGTCGTACTTTTGTCACTGAGCCTTTCATACAGCAGTGATGTGCACTCTGGTACTCTGGACAAGAAGTCACATTTTATTATTAGCTTTCATTGGAATCTTATAGTTTTACTAAACTCTGATGTCCAATTTTGTGTTCTTGTCTTATACACTTTAATTGTCTTGTTTCTTGTAAAGCATCAATTATTGTTGTAAAAATGTTTTAATTGATTCGTTTGTGCTTTATGTGTATTGCATACCAACCAAGAGAAAGTTTGTTTGCGTGCTTGTAGAACTGATAAATAATTTCATATGTGAGACTTAACAAAATACTTATATTTACGACTCATTTTGAATACTTTTAAATTTTTTGTAAATGTGTATTTATTTTTTTATTCAGGAATTTAAGGCCACAGCGAGCAAAATTTTTTTTTACTAAAATTTCTTGATTATTTTTTGTGTCTTTAAAATATCTCAAAATGGCTAAAAATGTCCATCACAACCACTTGTAATCTAAAAACTGATTTATGCTTCATATGAAAGGATCTCCATCTATCGAAAATGAAAAAGTATTAAATCTTAAATCATGATCCAAGTTAATATGAACAGCTGGCATAATAAAGCCTCCGTATAGAAATGTGCATTTGCGAGTATAAAGGATTTTTGTAAACATAATTTTTTTGCATTTGAAGTACCAATTTAGATGTAATTTAAAAAAAAGCTTTAAGAGTCCAGATATATTAGTCCATCTTAGTCCAGATATCTGGTTTAGGTACATTGAAAGTACTTCAATTTTACCGTTAATAAACTGTATAAACCTTGTGTTGAAAGTTAGATTACTTAATGGGCTTTTGCACACATTTGCCATGAAAAATCTATCAAATATCAAACTGTCATGCTCATAAAATGAATAAATAAATTTCCCTTGATCTTGTTTAAGGTTAAGAACCAGTAAAATGATGATAATTTTGAATTTGATTAGCAGTTTTTTAACAATCACTGACTAAGTGATTAATTATGAAAGTAGTTGTGAGATGCATTCATTATGAACTGGTTGTTAGTTGTCACTGTATGTCAGTTTTCTTAAATCTGAACCATATCTTCATGTTTTAAGGGCCAGTCCTGCTGTTTTTACTGATGTCTTCACTTTTTTTTCCTTGCTGCACCTGTTCAGAATTTTTTTGAACATGTGGAGGTTTGGTTTTGTCCTTGTTTGAATCATTGGAATCATTGCCAATGCAAAGTGTTTTGGAGCTGAAGTGCGGTGAGTAATGCATTATGAGGCAATTGCATAACACAACATTGTGGGAAGGCCATCGGCAATTTTTTGTTTTTTTCCTTTCTCTCCCTGTCTTTTACTTTACCCCCCCATTTTTAGTGTTTCTAACCTTGTAACAGTTTTTGCTACCTCTGCTCATGCTTAGAGTTTTTGACCATATGCTTTAAACCCTCAGATAAAAAGCTGAGCGTTGGGAGGAACTCCTACTTTCATCCCCTCTTGTTTATCACTTCTTCACTATCTTGTTTGGGGGGGTTTAGGAGTAAGGAGTTAGAGCAATGTGGGCTTGTAAAATATGACTTCAAACGTGGCTTAACTCAAAATCTTTGAAGGTATTTAGTCACGCAAGTTTTTATGGTTATCAGATAGAGATACTGAAGTTTCCAAGGATTTTTTTTAAGAAATCAGTTACACATTGGTATTGTTTTCATAATGAGATGTATTCTTTGTGTAATGCTTTATTCTCACTTTTAGTTTGATACTTGCAGAGTTAAAATTGATAAGAGAAAAAAATAAATAAATACAGTTGACTTAAACGTTGACTAAATTTTAGCTAATGTGAAAGTAGGAAAATAACAAAAAATAGGTTTACCTGACAGCCAAACTAAACTCTGCTCTTCATCTCTGAGTTACTGTTTGTACACTTTTTGTCACCCTTGTTGTTCTCTTCGTCCCTTTTGTAAAGGTCTTAATCTTCTTTAACATGCATCTGGTTGCACTTATGCAAACATATTCAAGTATTTTCACAGACTTTTTCAGCCTTTTCAATTGGCTGTATTTTTAGGAATACTGTGTCCAAATCAGCTGAAGTTGGATGGAGTTATTTTTAGTACAACTGGATCCTCACTGTGGCAGGTCCAGGAACAGTCATGCTGGCAGTGGTTTGTGTCATATCACTAGTTGTTCTTCTGTTGCTCATCGTCGTTGAGGCTTTGGCGACAGTCACGACTGTGACACAAACAGTCATGCTGTTTGCTGCTGTCCTTTTACATGTTAGAGAAATCTGTTGCGTGACACATCAACACTTGAGTCACTTGTTGCCTTATGTAGTTTCATCTTATGTGAAGTTTTTTAACTCTGCACAGCTGTTGTTTTTCCTCCACATTTATAGTGAGAGGTTTCTTCTAGTAATGGTAGATGACTGAACTCGTTTATCCTGTAAGTAAAAAGCCTTTGTGTTTTGGTTGTTTCAGCAGTGTTGAGCTATTCATCATTGAACAGAGCCCTTTAAGGTTCAATCATACCCACAAATTGCTCTCATCTTTTGGGAAAACATCCACAGAAGTGCTATCCAATGAAAATACTCTGCAGATTTTTTTTCTTGAAATTTAGATTAATGGTTTAGTTGCTTAGATGTCAGAAATAAAATATTATATATGGCTGATCGTTTCAGCCCTACCTACAATTGACTGGTCCAGCCGCTCGCACCAACAGAGCAGGGCTCTGAGACACCAGATTAATACAAGCAGACAAACATTACTGAACATATTAACATATGTCCAGCCAGACGGCAGTTGATGAGGTCACAGGAGACTCTGCCCTGTTATTGGGTGCAGCTGAGTTCAATCAGAGTGCGTCACCCAGTGTCAAACTGTCTGACCCTGAGGAGATTAACACGGCTGGGTGTCAGTCAATGCACACAACCACAGACACATTTCTGAAACATGTACAATATCTGTAATCGTAAGATCTTGTGTAAAAGGTGAAATCGTGACAAAAAAAAATCTTTATTCCAAATAACATTTAGGCTTAAAGTAGAATAGAATTTAGAATTTAAATAATATCATTTGATATCAGTGCATTAATGATTATTACTATAATAACAAGCTGTGCAAGTTGAATCATTAAAACTGATTTTTTTGGCAATGTGTGTCTAAGCTGTCTGTGTGCTGTCTTATTGGTGAATGTGTTCTCTGTTGTTTGTGTTTTCTCAATAAGTGGTCTTTCCCGGGCATCAAAGAGACACTTTTATTACCAAACTGGAGAGAAGAGGTGAATTTGGAAAGAAAATATTTTTTAAAAAAGACATCATGAACAGATTTCATGAGTCACAGTTTTATAAAAACCTACACAGCCCAACACAACCCCATGGAGCTGAAACTGAAATTAGAGAGTTTGTGCAGACAGACAACACTAAGCGTGTTTGAAAAACGTTGCCTGTTTAAGACCTTTGAATCTGCCCATTTAACTGAGTTTACAGATTCTGCAGATGGCAACAATGGAACCAGGCTTGTTCGGTGTACCGGTACTAAATTGGTACCGCGGTACTGAGTCATTTAAAATGGTACTATACTGTGCTTGGCTGGTACCAATAATTTTTTTTTTTTTATGTCACCACACGACGGCACCGCGTGATCGCACCGCGTTGTAATTTTAGCTGAGGCAAGTGAG